>PISX010002504.1:0-158711 GCA_004024625.1 Mellivora capensis | reverse complement strand
AAGTGTCTGTTCATATCTTCTGCCCATTTTTTGATATGATTATCTGTTTTGCATGTGTTGAGTTTGAGAAGTTCTTTATAGATCCTGGATATCAACCTTTTGTCTGTACTGTCATTTGCAAATATCTTCTCCCATTCCGTGGGTTGCCTCTTTGTTTTGTTGACTGTCTCCTTTGCTGTGCAGAAGCTTTTGATCTTGTATGTTGGTTTCTGATGGGGTTTTATGTTTATGTCCCTTATCTTCAGATTAGTGTCATATTGCTACATTGTTTTTAAAAAATAGTTATATTAGACAAGCAACTTGGATCTAGGTTATATATTATTGTGCATAGAATGAAGTATTAACACTGCCTTATGTCCCATAGATTTTTAAGTTGTGAGATATTTCAAATATGTAGAGCAATGGAAAAGATAACATTTGAACCTTTTTATCCACCACCCACCCAGCTTTATCAATGTTAATTTTTCATGTCTTCATAGTTTTTTTTAAAGAGATAACATTTTACAGATATAATGGAAGTATGGCTCCCATTTCTAGTATAACCATTAAAAAAAAGATGTATTACTATTGGGGTTTATTTCTATCTTTTACCTTTACTTTGTTTAAGCTGGAATACTTATTCATTCATCCATTTAAGCAAGAAACATTTAAGTATGTAATAGCTACTGTGCAACATTGAAAGATATGATGAATAATTCCTGTCCTTTGGATTAAATAGGCAAATTTAGGGATAGGATGAAGTCAGAAAAAACCCCACAGATCACTATAATACATTGATAATGACAAGTGGCATTAAAAAAACAGCCAAATGATATCTGGAGTTTGAAACAAGAGTGAGACTATCTGACTGCAAAGATTAGCTGATGCTTTGAGAAAGAGGTGCCATTTGAATTAAACTTAGTTTGAATTTTGTTTTATAGAGATAGGCTTTTGTTTTTGTTTTTGTTTGTCATTTATCACTTGGTAAAAGATGAATTCAGGCAAATTGTTGTACCTATATATTCCACTTGGTGTGGATATCCAATGATCCCACTTCATAATACTTCAATAATATCTATGAATGGTAGCCTTCATGTGACCCTTTATTTTTTGAAAGACTTTATTTATTTGACAGAGAGAGACAGAGAAAGCAGGAACACAAGCAGGGGGAATGGGAGAGGGAGAAGCAGGCTTCCCACTGAGCAGGGAGCCTGACATGGGGCTTAATCCCAGAACCCTAGGATCATGACCTGAGCTGAAGGCAAACACTTAATGACTGAGCTACCCAGGCACCCCTCCTGTGGACCTTTAATGAACTAATCAGTTATGTCGCTGCTGTGGCTGGAGCTGCCACTTCTGAAAGATTTTCTTTTGGGGTTATTTAGGCAATGTCATGTAGTGGGGACTACAGTAGTCTACATCTCCGTTTACTACAGTAATGCCTTGGGAAACTGCTGTTCTTCCCCTTTTGCCTCACCTGAGAAAGTTGGACACAATTTAGCTCTTCCATATCTTTAATTCCATAACCATTATGTCCTGACCAATCACTGCCTTCTATTTTTGTTTCGGTACTCATCCTTCTTAATGTTTATTTTGTAATTATAGTTCATCTAATAAACTTTGTATTGCACTGGGGCAAAATGGGAAGAATTGCCTAATTTTTATTTGAAGATATTTACACTGAATTGGGCTTTGAATTCAAGTATTTGAGGTTAGGTGTTTAGGTGTGTGGCTAGAGTTTAGGAACAAAATAGTCATGCTGATTTTTAAGTAATAAGTTGTTTATAAATAGTTTTATAAACAACTACTGGTCTTTTTTTTTTTTTTTTTTTTGCTTTGATGCCTTTTTGGGACAGTTAATCATAAAAAGTGTGTTTCATGTATAAGAATGGTCTCAGGCAATATAGTCACATTTAGATCAGTTTTACTATTTTAACTAACTTGACCTATGTATATCAATATTTCCTGAAGCTAAAGAATACCTTATGGATCACAAAATTCACCATTTTTTTCAAATGAGTTAAATGACATTCAGGGGTTAAATTGCTCATCTAAATTTGCTTAATTGTAAAAACCACAATAGAACTCAGGTCTTCTATGTTTTGTGTGTGTGTGTGTGTGTGTGTGTGTGTTTTACCACACTGTGGCAAATAGTTGTGTTTGGCAATTTTGTAAAGAAAAAAATTACAAAAAACAAAATCAAAAGTATTTCAGTTTTTGAAAGGTCTTTTGTTTTGTTTTGTTTTAGTTTCTTCCCTCTACACCAACTTGAGGTGAAACTTGAATGACTGGGTTACTAGATGATCAGGAAGATTGGGTAATATCCAGGTGGGCCTCATTACACTTTCTTTATTGTATTTCACAAATACTGTGTTTTATACATATTGAAGGTTTGTAGCAACTCTATTACAAACAAGTCTGCCAGTGCTATTCCCATAGTGTTTTCTCACTTGGTGTCTCTATGTCATGTTTAGGTAACTCTTGCAATATTTCTTTTTTTTTTTTTTTCATTATTATATTAGGACAACCTATGATCATTGCTCTTTGATGTTACTATTATAACTGTTTTTGGAGTACCACAACCTTGCCTATACAAGATGATGATATTAATTCATAACTGTTTTTACTGCTCCATCAACTGTCTGCTCCATTATTTTTCCCCTTCTCCTTGGGCTTCCCTATTCCTTGAGACACAACAATAATAAAGTTATGCAACTAATAACTTTACAAAGCCTTCTAAGTGTTCAAGTGAAAGGAATGGTCTATCAATATGGCAAACTTAGTTGTCTTATTTTGAAATTGCCACAGCCTCCCAACCTTCAGTAACCCCTACCCTTATCAATGAGTAGCCATCAACATCAAGGCAAGATACTCCATCAGCAAGAAGATTACAACTCACTGTATGTTGAAATGATGGTTAGTATTTTTAAGTAACAAGGTGTTTTTTTTTTTTTAATGAAGTATGGTTAACATAGTGTTAGATAAGTTTCAAGTTTCAAGGTGTACAATATGACACAACAATTCTGTATATTACCCAGTTCTCATCAAGATAAGTGTACTCAGCCAACCAGGTGCAGGTGCCCCAACATAGGTGTACTCTTAGTCCCCTTTATCTATCTCACCCATCTCTCTGACCCACCTCCCTTCTAGCAACCACCAGTTTATTCTCTTTTATTTAAGAGTCTTTGTTTGTTCCTTTGTTTCTTAAATTCCACATATAAGTGAAATTATATGGCATTTTTCTTTTTCTGACTAAATTTTAAGCATTATACTTTCTAGGTCCATCCATGTTGTTGCAGATAGAAAGATCTTACTCTTTTTTATGGCTAAGTAATATTCCAGTGTGTGTGTGTGTGTGTGTGTGTGTGTGTGTGATATGTATATATGTGTGTGTGTGTGTGTATATATATATATATATATATATCCCACTCTATCCGTTCATCTGTTGATAGACATTTGGGTTACTTCCATATCTTGGCTATTATAAATAATGCTGCAGTAAATACAGGGGTGCATATATCTTCTCAATTTAGTGTTTTTGTTTTGTTTGTGTAAATAGTAGTGGAATTACTGGATCCTTTGGTAATCCAATTTTTAATTTTTTGTTGACTCTCCATATTGTTTTCTGCAGTGGCTACACCAATTTGTAGTCTCACCAACACTGCATGAGGATATATATTACTTTTTCTCTACATTCTTGCCGACACCAGTTATCTCTTACCTTTTTGATTCCAGCCATCATGACAGGTGTAGAGTGATACCTCAATTTTTATTTGCATTTTCCTGATTATTAGGGATGTTGAGCATCTTTTCATGTGTCAGCCACGTGTGTCTTCTTTGGAAAAAGGTCTATTCACATCCTCTGTCCATTTTTTTAAAAAAAATCAGAACATTCTTTTGGTGTTAAGTTGTGTAAGTTCTTTATATGTTTTGAATATTAACTCTATCAGATGTCATTGGCAACTACCTTTTCCCATTTAGTAGGTTACCTTTTCATGTTTTGCTGATGGTTTCCTTTGCTTTAAAAAAAGCTTTTTATTTTGGTGCAATCCTAATAGTTTAATTTTGTTTTCCTTGTGTGAGAAGACCTACTTAGCAATATATTTCTATGACTGATGTAAAAGAAATTCCTGCCTGTGTTTTCTTCTAGGAATTTTGTGGTTTCAGATCTCACATTTAGGTTTAGCAATAAATTATTTTTAAATTAAGGTATGTACTTTTTAAAAGACCTAATGCTATTGTACACTTAATAGACCATAGTGTAAACATAACTTATATACACAGTGGGATAACAAAAAGTTCATTTGGCTCCCTGTATTGTAATACTTGCTCTATTTAGCTAATCCAGAGCTGAATTGACCATGTCTCTGAGGTATCCCTATAAGAATATAATAGTCTATGACAGCAATTTACATTATAAAGTGACTTTTATAGGAAGTGTTCATCCATGAAGAAACATGACCATCTAGAGCATAAAATTATTTCAATGTAAGGCTTAGCAGCACTTGAGGGGGGGAAGAAACCCCCAAAACTAGAGTTCTTGAAGAGTCATTAGGCTATCCTTTATTAGAGTAAAATAGCAGATGATGCTATGGTATTTTTCCAGATGAAATTTAACTCAGTGTTACATACCTTTATTTATAGTTTTGTATATTCAATGTAAAAATTAAAATTTCTCCCCATTAAAAAATGGAGGAAAAACAAAAATATAACTTATACTTGTACACTAGATTTTGCTAATGAATATTTAAAATCTTTTCGGGATGCCTGGGTGGCTCAGTTGGTTAAGCAGCTGCCTTCGGCTCAGGTCATGATCTCAGGGTCCTGGGATCAAGCCCTGCATTGGGCTCTCTGCTCAGCAGGGAGCCTACTTCCCCCTCTTTCTCTGCCTGCTGCTCTGCCTACTTGTGATCTCTCTCTCTCTCTGTCAAATAAAGAAATAAAATCTTAAAAAAATATATTTTATTTTTCAGTAATCTCTATGCACAACATGGAGCTTGAATTTATAATCCCCAAATCAGGAGTTGCACTCTCTACTGACTGATCTAGCCAGGCACCCCCAAAGATTTGTTCCCTATGTTTTATGAATCTTTCTGTTTGAGATTTTAATTGAATCTCTTATCCACTTCGAGTTAATTTTTTTATATCCTATGAGTAAAAATTGAGATTCTCTTTTGATGTATAAATGTTCACTGTTTTAGTATTTATTGAGTATTCTTTCCCTATTTAGTTATGTAGCTACTTTTGTCAAAAGTCAATTGACCATATATATGCAGATATCTTCTTTTGGGAAGTGCCTATTCCACTTTGTGTTTGGGTTTCTGTCTCTCTGTAGAAATTCCTTAGATGTTATGGATATGAGTTCTTCATTAGACATATGAAAAAATTTTTTCTCACTTTATGGCTTATTTTTCTCTATCTTAATGATATCTTTTGATGAATAAATTTTTAATTTTAACAGTCTAACTTTCTAAGATTTTTTTTTTAAGATTTTATTTATTTGTCAGAGAGAGAGGTAGAGAGAGCAGTCGAGCACAGGCAGACAGAGTGGCAGGCAGAGGGAGAAGCAGGCTCCCTGCCGAGCAAGGAGCCCGATGTGGGACTCGATCCAGTACGCTGGGATCATGACCTGAGCCAAAGGCAGCTGCTTAACCACTAACTTTCTAAGATATTTATTAGAGAGAGACATTATGGGTTGAGAGGGGCAGAGGGAGAGAAAGAATCTCCAGCCGACTCCCCGCTGAGCAGGCAGCCCAGCGCAGGACTCCATCTCACAACCCTGAGATTAAGACCTGAACTAAAATCAAGAATCTGGCACGCAACTGACTGAGCCATTCAGGCCTTCTAACAATGTCAATTTATTTCTTCTTGTGTTTAGTACTTTTTGTGATCTGTTTAAGAAACCTCTGCCTAGGGACGCCTGGGTGGCTCAGTTGGTTAAGCGGCTGCCTTCGGCTCAGGTCATGATCCCAGCGTCCTGGGATCGAGTCCCACTTCGGGCTCCTTGCTGGGCAGGGAGCCTGCTTCTCCCTCTGCCTCTGCCTGCCACTCTGTCTGCCTGTGCTCGCTCACACTCTCTCCCTCTCTCTCTCTGACAAATAAATAAATAAATAAAATCTTAAAAAAAAAAAAAAAACAAACCTCTGCCTATCCCAAGGTTAAGATGTCCTTTACTGTTATTTTCCCAAAGCTTTATTTTTACCATTCACATTCATGTTTATAATCCATGTAGAATTCTATGTCATTTAGGCATCAAGATTTATTTTCCCCCACATGGATATCCATTAATGTAAATAGAATCTATTATTGAGACCATCCTTTTTCCAGGTACCTGCGTGGCTTAAGGCTTAAAGCATCTGACTTTGGCTCAGGTCATGATCTCAGGCTCCCGGGGTGGAGCAGGGAAACTGCTTCTCCCTCTCCTTCTGCCCCTCTCCTCTTCATGATTTTGTGTGCTCTCTCACTCTTTCTCTTTCTCAAATAAATAATATCTAAAAAAAAAAAAAAAAGGCCATCCTTTTCTAACTTGAATGTACTTTTACATTTGTCATGAATCAGGTAGACATTATGTCTGTGGCTCATTCTGGACCCTGATTTGTATTAGTTGTCTTTTGTCTACCCTTGTCTTAATTATTGTAGCTTATAAAAAGCCTTTGACATCTGGGAGAATAAATCCTCTAATGTTATTCTTCAAGATTATCTTGGTCATTCCTAGCCTTTGAATTTCTATGTAAATTTTGAAGTCAAATTGTCTATGTTAACTACTATATGTTTTAATATTAATTTTCATAATTTACCTGCCTTTTTTTGAGGAGAGAGGTGATGATGGGCAGAAGGAGAGAAAGCCTCTTAAGCAAACTCCATGTCCAACATGGAGCCCTGTGTGGGGCTTGAGCTCACAACCCTGAGATCATGACCTGAGCTAAAATCAAGAGTTGTACACTTAACCAACTGAGCCACCCAGGTGCTCCAATTTATTGGACTTACTAAATTTCCAAACCAGACAGGTTTTTATTTTGTGTGACACATTATTTTTAAATATCAATGTGAAATATTCCCATTATTTACATCTAAACAGTCCTTTAAAACTATCAGTGACTTTTATGTTCTCCAGTCATTAGAAAATGGTATTAAATTGGCCAAACTCTGACATAAAAGTAGTAAAAGTAAAACATCAAAAATAATCTGTGGGAAACAAGATGGGATCAGGAGGGAGACAAACCATAAGAGACTCTTAATCTCACAAAACAAACAGGGTTGTGGGGGGAGGGGGTGGCAGGGAAAGGGTGGTTGGGTTATGAACACTGGAGAAGGTATGTGCTATGGTGAGTGCTGTGAAGTATGTAAACCTGGCAATTCACAGACCTGTACCCCTGGGGCTAATAATACATTGTATGTTAATAAAAAATTTAAAAATTATTTAAAAAATAAAAAACCCCAAAAATCTGTAGAGCAAGTACGAAAGTTTCAATGGAAATAAAATATCTCTGTGCTCCTGAATGAGGTAGTTGAAGTGCCTATGGTGCTTGAGAGAGGTGGGTGGGGAATAAGGGGGAAATATTTTCTAGAGCAGAGTGTTGCTACTGCCCATCTGTGAGTTGGGAAGACGTCTCACCGTAAATTTTTGTTATCAAGTTAACAAGCTTTAGCCTTGCTGGTAATTTTATACAGTGTATGTTTATGGTCCTTCTTAGTGATAGAAGAGTTTCATCTTATCTCCCACAATGTAACCTTTAGATAATTGCTTTTAGTTTTCTGCAATCAGTATTTTTAAAAATCTTTTTAATGCATAAGAAAAACTTTTCAAAGGAATCCGTACCAAAACTTTCAATAACAGGATTCATTGTAGATGATGTATTTGCACCCCCTCCTTCATTTTAAATCAGTCTTGAAAAAGGTAGGACTTACTGAAATGTTTAAAAAGAAATCCAGATTCTACAAAGAATATTTAAATGATTCCTGAATAAGAAATAGCCTGAAGAAATTCCACATCCAACTGCTGTCTATTAACCAAAGAAACTATTGGTTCCCAAAGATTTGTAAATTCTGTCAAAATCAAAATACAGATTATTTCAAATAGAAGATGATGAAGATTTTTGCATCAACTATTTCAAGTTCCTAACACTGCATTGGAATTGATTTAATGCAATTTTTTTTCAGCTTTATTACCTTTATTATTCCCCTTGTACCTGGTCCGTATTTCTGCTTCATTTAAAGCTCTCAGCTTGGTGATTCCTGAACTGGTCCATGACCATCTCCAGATAAGATTCTCATGCGGCTGCCTCAAAGATGAAAAACAATGGTTTCTCTCCTGAAATTAGATGTTTCTTTTGTAAAGAAAGAGGTGAATTTATTTATCCACTCAGGAATTATATGAGCTGATCTATTAGGCTGTCAGTAGATTAAAAATTTCTATAAAAAGCACACAAAGAATGTCACACTTTTATTTTTGTTATAATGTCACTTTTTTTACAAAATATATCAGAGTGATAACATTTGTTTTATGCGAGAGGTTCTAAAGGATCCAGTTGGCAATTCCAGATGTTGTCCCCAAATATGCTTTGGATTGACTAGTTAGAATCATTTTTTTGTCACATTCAAACATTCATATTTCTTTCCTCCAAAAGTGGCATATTGTTTTGAGTCACTGACAGTTATTGTGGGTGTATTCTTCTTTCAAATATAAAACATTTTTTTATCATTATTTATAATCTGGTGAGTCATTAAGAATACCACACAAAACTGACTTGTATTGCAGTTAATTTAATTAATAGTTTAAGGATTTTCCAAATTTTTTTCTATTCAGAGAATCTTTTTGATGGTTGTATTATATACATAGGTGGTAAACCTGCAAATTACAGAATTTTAAGGCATGTATATTGAAAAGTATATTCTCTTTCCTGTCCCTAGCCACTCAAATTCCAGCAGCCATTATTTTCTATAACTTCTAAAGATATTATAAGCATTTGAACATCAATAAATTGATTCATATAAATGTGTGTATGTATATAACTTTTGCCTGTAATTGCATAGTAACATGCTGTTCTACTTTGACTTGTGATATATCTTGGATTATTTTCCATATTTATCTCCATAGAGTTTCTTTTATATTTTTGATGATGGTATATTGTTACCTTGTATGAAGACACATTAAATATTTTGCCCAGTTCTTCCACCATTTGGACATTAAGATGGCTTACAACATTTTGCATAACAAAACATGTTGCAGTGAAAATAATTCCACATTAGTTTACTTACACATTCACAAGTTCCAAATACCCACCCACATTGATACGTAACTATGTCTCTTTTCCACACACCCTCTCCAACTTAGTGTCACAGATATTTTTTCCTCACTAACAAGTTAAAAAAAAAAAATCTCTGATTTTAATTTGCATGTAATTAAGTTGAGTTTCTTTTCCTAAATCAAGAGTTGTTTACATTTTAAGCTGCATGCAAATGTAAATGACTAATAACCACATTACCCCAAATATGATTCAGTTTAAAACCTTGTTCCTCCTATAGATGACATCTGTTTCAGAAGGGACAACTTATTTTATTTACTCCTTTTTCTCTCTAAATGGCCTCTGGTTATTCTGGGATTGGGCTAGAAAGAGGCAGGTGAGCCAAAGACGGGGAAAGTTTTACTTCAGTTGTGCCACAGAGTCTCTAGGTTTGACAATGCCAGTTGCTGACGTTTTTCACTTGCAACATACTTTTTTGGGTTTTCCTGGAGAGCTTCCTTCTGGGAACATTTAGGTGCATTTCCTTTGACGAGGGTCAAAGCCCATGTTTTGCTTAGGGCTGCTTTTAACTACACCCCAGCCTCTGGGATTCTTCTAATCAGCCCTCTGTTGGGGGTCTTTTGCCTCTCCAATATCCTCCAACACAGAGTCTACCACTTGGGATGTCTTTTGGTTGAAACAAACGTTGTTTTATTTACAAACAAGGAGAGGAGGTAAGGAGACAGAGATAGTTCTTAAAACAGTCTCCCCTTGGGGTTAATGCAGGTTTTATTTAGTATGCCAGGGGGCAGGGGCAGGAAGCTTGCATATTAATTAGGGAATTCATACATATTTTATTACTTAGGTATCTAAGTTAAATGCACATGCTTAGCATGTTAATGTGCTAGTGCATATCTCTTATGTTCAAAAAAGTGGCAGAACCCCACCCCACCCCTGGGAGGAGAGTTTAGTGTTAAAATGCGCTGAAGGCAGCTGAGGGCAGCTTTGGGGACTTCTGCACAAGTCTGTTCTGCATAAGTCTGCTCAGATCTGGGTCAAACTGGTTCTGCCTTTTTGCATCTGCACCCTGGGGGTGTTCAACTCTTCTGGTGGTTTTGGTGGTTGTTTAGCATTTCATGTGGTTCTTCCAAATTGGATTCCTGCGAAATATTTCATGGAAACAATTTTTACCTACCTCATAGGTAGATTACCTACCATTGACACAAATGGTTTTCTTTGATGAACTACTTTATAAGGTGACCCAAAGCTGGCTTTTTCGATAAGTTCCTGCCTCATTTTATGACAACAGACATCTTTGATGTTGTAGGGATGACCTACATGTTGAACATGTAGGTAATCCCCAAAGCAGCCCTCTTTGTGTTCAGACCTCAGTCCCTTTCTTTCCTTTATACTCACCTGGTAACAGTTTACTCCAAACCTTGGCTGGTTCTTCTCTCTTGACCTGGGATGAAGAGAAGCCAAAATTCCATTCCAACAACTTTATCCAAAGAAAGTTGTCTTTATCAGTTTCTTTAGCTCCAGACTTACAGTGAATGTTTCTTTCACTTAATGTAAGATGAGTAATGGGCTCGCAGAACTGGCTTCAATCTCTGTAATGTCTTTGATCATAGGATATTTGGGTCTATGTCACATTGTATATTGCTTTCATTCTTTTGGGGATCAGCACAAACTTGTAGAAAGCAGTTAAGAGTCACAGCCAATATCCTGCTATATGTATATCTTAAAATAAAATGAAGTAAAAAAACCTCTAGCGAAACACAGTTCTGTTTTTTGATCTCCCCAAAGTATAATGGTTAGTTCACTCTAAGAAGGGAGTTATTAATAAAAGCCTATAACAGGTTCCAAGCTAACATTTTACAATTACAAACTTACTTAATTCTCAAATATCATATCCAGTTGGTACTGTTATTATCCCCATTTTGTAAATGGGAAACTGAGGGCTGAAAAAGTAGTTTGTCCAAGATCACACATCTAGCTATTGGGCCCAGATTTTGAACCAAGTCTAACTCCACAATCTTAACGATTACATTATTTTGGCTCCTATTACTTTATGTTGACTGTTTTCAGGGAAAGAAAATTTAATCTAAAGATCAATTACCCTCATTTCTGGTTGCCTTCATATCTCTTGTTGACAACTGAAATGTGCTTAATGTATAGACTCAATTATTTTTAATAAGCCAGTTCTCACATTGTATCAGAAACTCGAAGAAATCTCAAAGGAAATTTTATTCAGGACTTGAATTCCACTTAAAGATTATTTAGAGAAAATAGGGGCACCTGGTTGGCTCAGTGAGTTTAGTGTCCAACACTAGATTTCAGTTTAGGTCATGATCTCAGGGTTGTGAAATCAAGCGCCACATTGGGCTCTGTTCTGGGTGTGAATTCTGCTTAAGATTCTTTCTCTCCCTCTGCCCCCTCCCTATCCTGCTCACACATGCTCTCTCCAAACCTCTCTCTCTATATATAAAAAAAAATAGTAAGACAAAAAAATAAAGTAGACTTGCAATTCCAGATTAAAAATGTACCATAGACTGGGGTGCCTCGGTGGCTCAGTTGGTTAAGTGCCTGCTTTCGGCTCAGGGCATTATCCCAGGGTCCTGGGATTGAGTCCTGCATTAGGCTCCCTGCAGGGAGCCTGTATTTCCCTCTGCTTGCCTGTCTCTCTCTCCGTTCTCTCTCTCTTTCTCTCTCTCTCACACGCACACACAAAATAAATATTTGAAAAAATATATCCTAGACCAAAGAAAAGATAGGTTATAAGACCTGATATATAAATTCTTGAAACCAATGAAGATTATAGAGAAGAGAAAAAAAACAGGGGAAACATTATTTGAGTATTCATAATATGAAGCCTCAAATTTATACATCTGCTTAAGGAACTGAAACTCATCATCATTGCTCACTGGTAAACATTTGCCTTCTCTTAACAGTAATGTCTACTGCTCCTGACATCAATTTTCAGATTGACTGTTTCAAAAATATGGGTACATGCAGATATAACCATAAAATGCAAATGAAATGCAAAATAATTGCCAATTGAAATTTAAAATCTTTTAAAGGATAAAGAATTTCATGAAGTCAAGTTCAATGATGTTTTTAGAGCTCTTTGAATCATTCAGTGTCATGGATAAATGGAAGAAATTCTCTTTTCAGTGCTTTTTCAAAGCAATTAAACTTCACATTGTGTTTGAATTAGATTTGTAAAGGGGTAACAATCTATATAACCAGAGGAAAGGGTCTGCTAAAATTCTCTTAAAAAATACTAAAAAATTTGGTTAGTTAAGAACAGTGGACAGGCTGGCAGATTTCTGTTCTTTGTAACTTAAAATACAATTTTCTATAATATGTTTTATAACCCATGTGGTTAAACTTCCATCAGAAGTTTGTGGTAGGGACGCCTGGGTGGCTCAGTTGGTTAAGCAGCTGCCTTCGGCTCAGGTCATGATCCCAGCGTCCTGGGATCGAGTCCCACATCGGGCTCCTTGCTCTGCGGGGAGCCTGCTTCTCCCTCTGCCTCTGCCTGCCACTCTGTCTGCCTGTGCTCGCTCTCTCTCGCTCTCTCTGACAAATAAATAAATAAAATCTTTAAAAAAAAAAAAAAAGAAGTTTGTGGTAAAAAAATATGCTTATAAGACTTGTTATGAAAGTCTTTATATTCTTTTTCCAATTAACTATGAGTAAACATAGGGAGAAGATATGTAAACTTGATTACCAGCAGTGAAAGAATACATATATCTCTAATCTGTACTGAGACTTTTTTTTAAGATTTTTTATTTATTTGACAGAGATCACAAGTAGGCAGAGAGGCAGGCAGAGAGGGAGGGGGGAAGTAGGCTCCCTGCTGAGCAGAGAGCCCGATGTGGGGCTCAATCCCAGGACCCTGAGATCATGACCTGAGCCGGAGGCAGAGGCTTTAACCCACTGAGCCACCCAGGAGCCCCGAGATTTTTTTTTTTTAAATCAACATTGGTTTATTTATTCTTTTACTTGGATTCCACCCCTTATTTGATTATTATTACTATTATTTGTATATGTTTACATTTAAATGTACATATGTTTACATTTAAATGTACAAATCTTAGATCTAGGTTTTAAAAAGATACAGTGTGCAATCTACAACCTGTCATGATATAAAACATTTTGCATCTTCTCCAAAATTCCCTTTATCCTTTTCTAGTCTTGCCTATCTCCCCACCCCTACCTTCAGCTGAAAAAACCAAAACATTGCCCTAATTTTTTTTTTTGAAACTTAAAGTTTTGCCTGTTTTAGGACCTATATGATGGAAACTCCTGACTTTTGTTTGTTTCTGGCTGCTTTTGCTCAGCCTTTCTGTGAGATTCTGTTGTTGAGCCTATCAATAGTTCCCTCTGTTGTGTTGCTTAGGGGCATTCTGTTTTATGAATTTACTACAATTTGTTATCTATTCTTTCATCAAAAGACATTTTAGTTGTTCCCAGTTTTGTGCTATTGGGAATGAGGTTGCTGTAAACATTCTTATATACATTATTTTATAAAGACATTTTCATTTCTGTTGGATAAACCTCCAGGAGCAGAATTACTGCATCCATAGATAGGTCTGTGATTAACTTCATAAAGACATGTCTAAACAGTTTTCCAGAGTGGTGGTACCGGCGATGTATGAGAGTTGCAACTGTTCTACATCCTGCTAACATTTGACATTATTTAAGCTTAGGCATTTTCATGAGTATGTACTAGTATCTGTGTGTGTGTGTGTGTGTGTGTGTGTGTTTATTGATATGTAGTTGACATGCAATGTTACATAGGTTTCAGGTTCACAGCATAGTGATTTAACAAGTTTATACTTGATGAAGTGCTCACACAAGTGTA
Source organism: Mellivora capensis (assembly GCA_004024625.1). Taxonomy (NCBI): domain Eukaryota; kingdom Metazoa; phylum Chordata; class Mammalia; order Carnivora; family Mustelidae; genus Mellivora; species Mellivora capensis. The sequence goes on along the minus strand of PISX010002504.1, from coordinate 144,638 downwards.
GATACCATCTCTCCCCACACAATGCTATCATAGTACTACTGACTATATTCCCTTTTGTTTCCTATGACTCACTCAATCCCTAACTGAAAACCTGTATCTCCCACTCCCCTTCACCCATTTGGCCCATCCTCCTCACTCCCTCCCTCTGGCAACCTTAGTTTTCTATATTTGAGTCTGCTTCTGCTTTTTGTTTATTCATTCTTTTTTTTTTTTTATTCTACGTGTAAGTGAAATCCTATAATATTTCTTTCTTAGTGTGACTCCTTTTACTCTAGGTCTATCACATTTTTGCAAATGGTAAGATCTCATCCTTTTTACAGCTAAGTAATATTCCATTGTGTGTGTGTGTGTGTGTGTGTGTGTGTGTGTGTGTGTGGACAACACCCTTTATATCCATTCATCTATTGGTGGGCACCTAGCTTGATTCCAGATCTTGGTTATTGTAAATAATGAGATGCAATAAGCATAGAGGTGCATATGTTTTTTTGAATTAGTGTTTTCATTTTCTTTGGGTAAAATACACAGTAATGGAATTACTGGATTGTATGGCATTTTTATTTTTAATTTTTGGAGAAACCTCCATGCTGTTTTCTGCAGTAGCTACACCTGTTTGCATTCCCACCAACAGTATATGAAGGTTCCTTTTGCTCCATATCCTCACCAACACTTTTTGTTGTTTTTGATCTTAGCCATTCTGACAGGTGTAAGGTGATATCTTCTAGTGGTTTTGATTTGCATTTCCCTGATGATGAGTGATGTTGAACATCTTTTTATGTTTTTCACATACACAGTCTATTGACTGTATATATGTCTTCTTTGGAAAAATGTCTATTCAGATTCCCTGCCCCTTTTCTAATCTGATTGGTATTTTAAGGGGGGGGGTCGAATTGTGTAAATTATTTATATATTTTGGATATTAACTCCTTATCAGATACATCATTGGCAAGTATTTTTCCCCAGTAGGTTGCCTTTTTGTTTGTTGATATTTCCTTTGCTGCTCAAAAGCTTTATTTGGTGCAGTCCTGATAGATTACTTTTGCTTTTGTTTCTCTTGCCTCAGGAGACATATCTAGAAAAACTTTTCTGTGGCTGATGTCCTAGAAATTACCGCCTGTGTTTTCTTCTTGGAGTTTTATGGTTTTAGGTCTCACATTTGGATCTTTAATCCATTTTGAATTTCTTCTTGTATATAGTGTGAGAAAGTCATCCAGTGTCATTCTTTTGCTTGTAGCTATCCAATTTTCCCAGCGCTATTTAATGAAGAGGCTATATTTTCCCCATTGTATATTTTTATGGCTTTCTATTCCATTTTGTTGAGTTATTTTTGTACCAGTACTATACTGTTTTGATTACTGAAGCTTTGTAGTGTATCTTGAAATCTAGGATTGCAATACCTTAAGCTTTGTTCTTCTTTCTAAAGATTGCTTTGGCTATTTGAGGTTTTTTTGTGATTCCACACAAATTTTAGTATTATTTGCTCTAATTCTGTGAAAAGTATCGGTATTTTGATAGGTATCAAACTAAGTCTATAAGTTGCTTGGGTAGAATGGAATGTCTCTTTTATTTGTGTTGTCTTCAGTTTCTTTCATAAGTGTTTTATAGCTTTTTCACCCCCTTGGTTAAGTTTATTTCTAGGTATTTCATTCTTTTTTGGTGCAGATGTAAATGGAATTGTTTTCTTAATTTCCCTTTCTGCTACTTCACTATTAGTGTATAGAAACACAATTGATTTTTGTGTATTTTGTATACTGCAACTTCAGTGAACTTAATTATTCTAATAGGTTGGTTTTTTTTTTTGGTGGAGTTTTTTGGGTATTCTGTGTATAGTATCATGTCATATGCAAATACTGGCTGTTTAACTTCTTCCTTACCAGTTTGGATACCTTATATTACTTGTCTGATTGCTCTGGCTAGGACTTCTAGTACTATATTGAATGAAAGTGGTGAGAGTGGACATTCTTGTCCTATTCATAATCTTAGAAGGAAAATTCTGTTTTTCACCATTGAATATGATGTTAGCTGTGGTTTTTCATATATGACCTTTGTTTTGTGAAGGTATGTTCTCTCTAAACCCACTTGTTGAGAGTTTTACTGAGACCTTTAGTTCAATTAGTTAAACTCTAATAGCATCATGAAATTTTAGTACCTTTATTGATCCAAGAATAAATACAAGACTTTTTTCTTCCACATGGTAAGAGAGGTGATTTTACATAGCGTTTAAATTCTCCAGGAATGAAAACTCATGTTCACCAGATTTCTTAATAAATACAATTGAAATTTATACTTTATAATACAGCTCAATCACATTAAAGTCTACAATCTGATTCTACAAATTGAAGAGGAAATTGGCAAGAATTATGACATTATAGGGTCTTTAAAAGATACTTATTTGAATATCAAGTGATTCAAAGAAGAGAAGATAGATGAAGCAGTTGGCAATTTTTGCATGAATTTTTCTCTTTAAGTTCATGCTATAAAAGTCAAATGTAAAGTGAAAGCTGTTGAATCACAGTATCACACAATTTTCTAGAATTATGATAAAAAGTCAACACTTGATTTATCCTTTGTTCTAAGAATTAGCCTAGATGAAATTTGAATATATCTTAGCTAAATGCCATGGATTTGGATGAAATGGAAAAGTACGCATATAATATATAAGCAAACTCATAAGTGACTTATTAAAGGAAGTAATGTAAAAAAAATAGGTAACTACGTAGGTACATTTTATTATAGCTAGTCAGGAAGTAGTAACAAATTGGACCATTAAGAAGAAATTAAGCATCATAGTTACTGAGAAAGAATCTTACCATTATATTCAGTGCTAAAAAGTGGTTTGCTAGAATTATGATCCTGTTAATATAACAGGCTAGAATATTCATATTTTTGTACCTATTGAAAGCAACTGAAAATTCTGGATAAAAACTTGAAAACTAGATACTTTAAAAGCATCAAACAGTGGCAATATAGTGAAAAATCACCAGGCTAACTGTAAGAGGAAACCAGAGGATATATGAACACTTAGAGTGCCAAAATCATGTTTTCCCTGCCAAAATGGGCCACAAAGGGTTGCACAGTTATAGTAATGGTGAACCAAAAATACATTGAACCACCTGCTTGGCCAAGGAGCCTGTGGATAAAGTTGCTTTGTTACTGAGCAGAGCATGAAAGCAAAAGAAATAAAACAAATATACTGAGGCCTGTTTTTTGTGTTGGTTGGCTTGTTAGTTTTTGCCAAGCAAAGAGCCTCTCTTGGTGATTGTTCCATGTGCATTTGAAAAGATTGGGTGCAGTGTTTTGTATAAGTCAAGCCCAATTTGTTGACAGTGTTGCTCAAAAATTCTGTATCCTTACTGACTTATTATTCTAACAAATATTGGGACAAGGGGTTTTAAATCTTTAAAGTGGATTCCTTGTAGACAATGACTGTTAGAGTTTTTTTTATTCAGTTGTAGTTTTTTAATTATAGTGTGTAGATATACATTCAATCTAACTATCATTGGAGTTGGATTTAATCTACATCTTGCTATTTGTACTGTATATTTTAGAAAGACTAATAAAACAATAATCTTATAGTGAGACGCATCCAGATAGCCAAGCCAATAATCACCAATATCGGTAATGGAAACCAGCTACAAGGAGAGGTACTGCAGACTTCTAAATGACAATAAAATATAACTTTAGGCCAAGGTTTGACCTGTGACCATTTTTGTACACTCCTCACATTAGGAGCGACTTTTACATTACTAAAGGGTTGGGAAAGAAAGAAAACAGAAAACAAAGAATATGTAATAGATTCTATTTGTATTCCACAAAACTTCAAATATTTATTTTCTGACCCTTTAAAGATAAAAAGTTTAGCCCCTGTAAATTTAAAAACTTTGATCTACTGGGTAAAATTGTAGAAAAATATTACTTACCAAACTAAGAGGAAATAGAATATTTATATGGTCTAAAACCATTACCAAAATTCAACAAGAGACAAAAAATCTTCCCCAAAAGAAAACTAGCCCAGTTGGCCTCACGGATATGTTCTACCAAACATTATTGGATGACTTTTCCAGAAAATAGAAACAATGTAAGGAATATACTTTGTCTCATTATATAAAGCTAGCATAATTTGTATACCTAAAGTAATAAGTATAATACAAACAGAACAACTTCATGAGCCAATCTGTCTATGAACATAGAGACAAAAATCAAACGATAAGACTAAATCTAATAATTTTAAAAAAATGCATCATAACTCGGTTAGAATTATCTCAGGAAAGCAAGGAAGGTTTATCACCAGAAACTAAATTTGACACAGTATCATGTTAAAGGAGCAAATTCACATGATCTCAATAAATGCAGAAAAAAATTAGATTTATTAAAAAATTAAAAAATATAATAGTCTCAAAAGGAGTCCCTTGTGCTCAGCCCATGTCACCAGACTGAGACAATACCTAACCAATTTGTAGTTTCAGCTTCTTTCAGGAATGTACTCTTAACCAGTCTGTCCAGAATATTCTTGTCAGCACTAGTGAGGTAATCTGAGGTACACTCCTGACACTCACCAAAGAAAAGTGACCTTATTGGAAACAATCCACTCTGCTAGAATAACTCCTTTCCCTACCTCCTTCGGTCTACAAAAGCCTTTGATTTTGTGCAGCTCCTTAGAAATTTCTATTTGCTAGATAGGATGTTGCCTAATTCATGACTCATTGAATAAAGCCAACTAGATTTTTATATTTATTTGGATAAAATTCACAAATATAATAAAAAGTCCTTTCTCTTTACAGCTTCTTAAACTAATATCTGCAGTAACACTTAAAAGTCAAAGACCAATTTCACATAAAATCAGGAATGAGGAGATGCGTTCTAATGTTTAATACTTCATTAGAATGTCTAGTCAGCACAGTAAGACCAAGCTAAATAAAAGAATTTCAAACAATGACACAAATGATCATTATCAACTGCTTATGATATTATCTGTTCAAAATCTAAGAATTCACATTCACATATTTAGGTACTTCTCCATAATCCTAATAAAACCAATAAATGGACAATATAGAAATTAATTATTAGGCCAAAATGTAAATGGTAAAGGGAACCCAGAATAGATAGTTCAAACCAGACTCCAGTGAAACTAGGATGTGAAGTTGAGCTGTGAGCTTGATGGCTGCCCTTCAGAATAATATTCCCTGCCCTTTTGAAATAATAGTCTGCACTCTTATTTTTACATCTTAAACTTGCATTTACCCCCAGATAATTGCAGTCTGATTCCCACTCAGTGTCACTGAAATTACTCTTAAAACAACCCAGTCTGTGTATCTAACTGCCTGTTAGAATATGCCTATGTATGCTCATCTCTTTTTTTCCTTTTTTTTCCACTTTTCCTTGCTTTCCTCCTTCTCTTGCATTCTTTTCTTCTTTCTGAGTAAAAACAACCATTAATAATTTTGTCATCAAAGGTAGAAGAAAGAAATCTTCATGGAATAGATCTTTTTTCCCTGAAACAGTAATATTTTTAATTTATTTTTGAAAAGATTTATTAGAGCACAACTGTGAATGGGGGGAGGGGCAGAGGGAGAGGAAGAGGGAGAATCCCAAGCGGACTCCCTGCTGAGCATGTGGAGAGTCACGACCCTGAGATCATGACCTGAGACAAAATCAAGGGTTAAATGCTTAACTGACTGAGCCACCAGACACCTCTGAAACAATAATATTTAAAGGGTCTATTTTAGTTATGTAGATAAGTTAGAACAAAGGATGCTTAGATGATATTATCTTGAATTTAACCTTGATTCTAATATTTTTGAGTTAATATACATTTTAGTATCAGAATTATACTAATATAATTTTCATCAGGAACATGTCTTCTGACACAGGCTATATTAAACAAGTTTACCTCATTTTCTTTACAGCAAATTTGAACTGCTTCCTATTTTTTTCATCCTAATTTTATTGCAATTATTTTCATTAAATTATTTTTGTCATTGTTTCAAAGAATACTGGGCACCTGTCAACTGTATCAAATTGTATTGCTCATGTTTCTGTTATTGGGATCTTTCTTTGTCTTTATTTCCACCATGTCCAACATTCTTGGGTTTATCTGGCAAATATAATACATATAAAACTATTAGATTTTTCTCTTATTTTAGCTATCTACAATTTTAAATGTTAACTTCATATTTTAGTTCTTTTTTTTTTTTTTTTTTAGGATTTTATTTATTTGCCAGAGAGAGATCACAAGTAGGCAGAGAGGCAGGCAGAGAGAGAGGGGGAAACAGGCTCCTGGCTGAGCAGAGAGCCCATTGTGGGGCTTGATCCCAGGACCCTGAGACCATGACCTGAGCTGAAGGCAAAGGCTTAACCCACTGAGCCACCCAGGTGCCCTTGTTGATTATTTCTATGAAATAGTTTATAAAAATGTCCATTAAGACTTATGTAGTCAGTAAACAGTATTTTCTATAAATCAGTTTTTAACTCAAATATCTATTACTAGGTCCATGGAAAACTTCCCCTCAGTTCTTCCTGAGACTGTCCTCCTCTAAAAAATTTTGTCTTTTCCATATAACACCGTGCATACCAGTGCACAGTGGTTTGTCAGTAGTAGATTCAGTCAAATTGGTACAGATGCCTGATTCCTGTCTGTATGCCCCTTCAGTACCAGCCGATTTCTTTTGATTCCTTTTAGTAATAAATCATCAGTGAGACTGCCTACATTTGTTCCCATCTGTTCACATGCAATGCAAATGTTTGTCTCAGGTGCCTATCTACTCATGTGCCTTGAGGTGCTGCTCACAAGCAGAGCTCAGGTTCTCTTTGCCCCTATGACCTATAGTTATCCCCTGTCAAAACTTTAGTTATTGACTAAATACTTATATTGACTAATAGTTTAACTATAGTTATCCACTGTCAATACTTTTTTCTTTCAAGGTAATTGGAAAGCTGTGATTTATTTAAGTATAATTAACATACATTATTACATTAATTTCATGTATATATGGTTCAAGAATTCTGTATATTTCTCAGTGATCATTGAGATAAGTGTACTTTCTATCACCTTTATCAATTTCACTCATTCCCTTCCCCTCACAAACCACCTCTCTGCAACCACTAGTTTATTTCCTGTATTTAAAAGTCTTTTTTTTTTAATCTCTCCTTTTTTGTTACTGTTGGTTTGTCCTGTTTCTTAAATTCCACATTTAAGTGAAATCATATGGTATTTGTCCTCCTCTTACTGACTTATTTCACTTAGCTTTATACCTTCTGGGTCCCCCCCTCATATTGTAAATGACACAATTTAATTATTTTTTATGGATGAGAAATACTCCATTTTTCCCTTCATCTATCAATAAACACCTTGGTTGCTCCACATCTTGGCTATTGTAAATGCTACAATAGACATAAGGGTGTATAGATCGTCTCAAATTAGTTTTTTGGATTTTTTTTTAACTAGACAGCATTGGAATTACTGGATCATATGATATTTTTAAATTTTTGAGGAATCTCCACACTGTTTTCCACAGTGCATCAATTTGCATTCCCACCAGGCAGAGCATGAAGTTTCCTTTTTCTCTGTTTCGTCAACATTTTTTCTGTCTTCTCTATTTAATTCTAGCCATCCTGAGAAGTATAAAGTGATGTCTCATTGTGGTTTTAATTTGTATTCCCTGATGATTGGTGATGTTGAGCATCTCTTCATGTTGGTCATTTTTGGTAATTTCTATGTTTTCTTTGGGGAAAAGTCTATTCAGGCCCCTGCCTCCTCTAATATATTGATTCCCTCCAGAGTATTTTTCCTCTAGTGTATTCAGTTATTGAATTCTTCATCTCTGATTGGTTCCTTTTAATATTTTCTAACTTTGTTGAAAGTCTCACTGGGATCTTCCATTCTTCTCAAGTCCAGTAAGTATCGTCATGACCATTACTTTGAATTCTTTATTAGGCATATTTCTCACCTCCATTTCATTTATGACTTTTGCTGTGGTTTTGTCCTGCTCTTTCATTTGGGACATATTCCTCTGTCTCCTCATTTTGTCCAATTCTGTATTTGTTTCTATGTATTAGGAAAATCCGTTATATCTCCTGATCTTGAAAATAGTGACTTTATGAAGAAGAGGTCTTGAGGTGTTCTGTAGCATAGTTCCTTTGTTCACCAGAACCAGACATTTCAGGGGTGTCTCCTATGTGTGTTGTGTGTGCCCTGGTTGTAGTTGAGCCTCATTTGTCTTCAGTCCAGTTGGCTGCACTGGCCCACTTTGCCAGTTAAGGGGCCAGTCTGGGGCCACAGTGGGCTTACAGTTGGATGGTGTCAGCAGTCAGACTGGACCTTTTTTGCCAGGGCTGTGGTTCTGCTGATCTATAGGGTGTTTTCTCCTCATTGTTCCTGAGAGACTCTCTCTGGTGGGCAGGGCTGGCAGTGGGGACAGATACATTTCAGGGCTGCAGAGGTACTTACAACCCGGCATTTCTCCGCACTGCCAGTAATAAGGTTCAGCTGCTGGAGCTGCAGAGGAACTGGTATGTGACGTTCTCTCTCTCCAGGGCAGGAGCCACTTTGGGATGGTGCTGGTCCCTTGGTTTGGAAGGATCCCTGCTGAGTGGGTGGTTTAAATGGGGTGGATTCTCAGAGTGCAGGGGCAGGTTATGGCTTGTGAGCAAGGTAGTTGGGGCGTGTTGGTGCTATTTCCTGCCAGTGTCTGTCTATCAAGGCTATCAAGGCTGGGGGAGGGGTCAGAAAAATGGTGCCTGCCAGCTTTTCTGTTTTTGAAGAAGTCTCCTAAAGATCCCTGTCCCTGCAGCACATGTTCTGAGGTTAGTACATAAAGAAGCTTCATGCATAATCCTAAGGCGCTTTTAAAACTGTTGTTTATATGTTATATCTCAGTGCTGTCTCTTTAAGGGCAGGGACTCAATTTTCTATTGCTCTCAGGCTCTCCCAGAGAGCTTGCTGATTTTTAAGGCACCCAAAGTTAAGCCCCTTGGCTTATAAAAACTAGGAAAATTAAGCCACACTGGTTTTCAAAGCCGAATATTATGGGCATTTATCTTCCCAATGCAGGTCTCACGAGTGTGGGGTGCCTGGTGTGGGGTCTACTCCTCTCATTTCTCCATGATTATGGTATCACTTCCATTTGTGGTTAGTCTCCCCAGAAGTCTGGTTTCTGATCACGTCTCTGTCCCTTCTACCTTTCTCACGTGTCCTTCTCTCTGCAGTTAACTGTGGAAAGTTTGTTCTGCCTGTCTTTGGGTGGTTTTTTCCGTTGGTGGCACTGATACGGATATTAGTTAGGCGTGTTCTTGGGATAAGGTGAGTTTAGGATTCATCTACTCCACCTTCACAGAACCCTCCCAAAGTATTTCTTTTTCAGCTTTGGGGCAGGGATCCCACTTCCTTTTTTCCTTCACCAGAACGTAGTCTTTACTCAGAGATTGATCCATCCTACTTTCATTCCTCCTTTTTCATTATTTTACCTCTAAATTCTTCTAAGAATTTAAAATATGTAATAACAAAAACTTAGGGGTACTTCTATAATTTGTGCCTCTACGAATTTCCCCTGAGGCATGAAAATAAAGGATAGGCTGTTTGCTTTAATGATGCCCACCTCCTCCAAAAAGACAAAACAGAAAACAAAAGACCCAAAACCAAACCCAAACCAAACAAAACATAAAGGCAAAATAAACCAAAACAAAAAACTAACAAGAAATAGGTAAATTATTTCAAAATATTACAAAGCCATGTTACATAATTTTTATATAATCGATTATTACATTTCCTAATGCTGTCACTAGAATGTGATTCTTTGGTTAGGCTTCTTTTAAATAATAGTACATTTTCCGTTTGGATGTTTTAGTGGCTGTGAGCTTTAATTTCTGTTTATATCTCTAGCAGTCAAATTAGTTGGTGTAAAAAGTTCAAAGTATGTATTTCTTTTAGCAAGGAGCTGAGGGCATTCATGGGACAGAGGTATGTTAGCTAAATTTTAGGAAAGGTTAAAATTGTCAGCTTTTGGCAAATAGGTACTCATTGCATTAAAGAAAAGGTAAATATAATAGGATGAGTTTTGGCTTCATAAAAAATTCTCCCCATTTTATTCCTTATTTTGTGTTTTAATTTTTGCTGGGGACAAAAAAAAGCAAACTTATACACGTGTGGGGACATCTTCTAGAAGGAAGAAGGCATAAAATTGAAACCTTCATTCATTTTCCTTTGGAATCTACTGAAACAAAAACAGTTCTGACATTCTGGTATTGCCCTGACTGATTTACTCCAACCTCCACACACCCAGCAACACAAGAAGGGAAATACACCAGGCGCATGGACTCAGTACAGGATTCTGGGTGATCTTGAATGAGAACTTCCTCATGGCTTGCTTGTGCCTGATGCGGGGAGCTTCTCCTGATCAGATCTGTGCATATGTTTTGGAGTGAGAGTATAGCGGGAACTGCTGCATAGATCTCTGTGTATATGTAAGAAAATGATCTGTGAAATCTGGAGCTCAGGTCTATGATAATCAGGACCTGGCAGTGATTGAGTGTAACCCAGGGAGGTACAATTCCTCTTCTCCTACCCTCAGTCAAATCAGTGCTAGACTAGTCTAGAGATGTGTCACATCAGTGGCCGATGGAAGCTGTGGAACTGTAATAACACGTAGCAAAAGAAAGCCACAACAGAGCAGACAATTGGCCCAGTGAAATGGCCCAGACTGTTCAATTTCTTTTCCATGAAGTAATTGGAACCGACTGTGATTTTTGTTTTGAACAACTGACACCTTGAACAGTTCTTGGAATCTTCCCAGTAGTAGAATATTTTACCATAGAAATAAGAAAATATTTCAAACAGGGAAATGGGACTTATGGTATTTAATTTAAATATTAAAAATAGATTTTAGATAACAGTATTGAAGAACAAAGTGAGAGGATTGACTCTGATACCAATACTTGACATTATAGCTTACTATAAACTAATCAAGTAATCAAGACAGTTTAATAGTGGTGAAAGAATAGAGAAATACATCAGTTGAACAGAATGAAGTGCCCAGAAATAGACCCACATAAATATAGTCAACTGATCTTTGACAAAGGAACAAAGGCAATGCAATGGAGAAAGGACAGTCTTCTCAACAGATGGTATTAGAACAAGTGGGTGTCCATGTACAAAAAAATAAACTTAAATAAAGACCTTTCTCCTTTCACAAAAGTTAACTCAAAATGGATTCTAGACCAAAAAGTAAAACACAAAGTTACAAAACTTCAGAAAATAGGAGAAAATCTAGCTGACCTTGGATTTGGCGATGAGTTTTAGATACAATAAAAGCAAAACCTGTGAAAGAAAAGCCACAGTCTGGGAGAAAATATTTGCAAAAGACACCCGATAAAGGACCAAAATATTCAAAGAACTCTTAAAACTTAATGATGACAAAATAACCCAATTTAAAAATGGACAAAAGTTCTCATTAGGATGGTGTCCAGATGACAGCTAAACAAATGAAAGGATCCTGACCCCCATGTGTCATTAGGTGATTGCTAATTACATAAGATACAACTACGTTCCTGTTAAAATGATTAAAAGCCCAAACACCAGCATCACCAAATGCTGTCGGGGATCTAAAGCAACAGGAACTCTCATTTACTATTGGTAGGCATGCAAGATGACTTAACCACCTTGGAATTCTCTACTTTCTGATAAATCTTTCTATGAATCTAAAACTGCTCTAGAAAATAAAGTTTATTGAAAAAAACTTTTAAATTCTGTGAAATAAACTGGTGAAATGGGATATGTAACTCAGGAGCAGATACAAATGTGGGGGCACAGAAAGATTAAATAACTTGCAGGTCACTTTGAGTCTGTGGTTTGCCCTGGACTGTTGTGTTTCAGATAATTAGATACCATTTTTACTTTATCACATGCTTCCACACATATAATCTCTGCCTCATACTACATTAGCCTCTTTTGTTACACTCCCACTTTCTAATTAAAAAACATATGGAACAACACAAACTTTTGTAGACCAACAGTCTTTCCTAGAGAGTTAGGGGTCCTAGAGAGAGGTAAAACCAAACAACAAATATAAAAACCTAAAATAGCATGTGTAATTTCCAACTTTTAAAAGTCTCATAAACTGGTTGCCACTGGGATTTCCTCTTGACCCATTGTCCTAAGAAGAATCCAACTTCTGGCTGTTCTTCAGTCATTTCTCTCCTGCTTTTGCCTCAACAATTCTAAGGGAAAAAAAGATGAGAGATTAGAAAAATATTTACCCAACATTATTTCTCTTATGAAAAACATCCCAAGTATTTCTTTGGTGTTTGTTTGGCTTTTCCACTGAGTAACCTCACACACCAGCCAAGTAGCCCATCATTTCATTCCATTCCTGTAAGGACAATTACTTTCCGAAGAGATGAATATGGGTGTTTTTTTTCTTGGACCATACTGTATAGATAATTACATTTTGCACTTTCACAAAAATCTCCAAATTAACATCATCATTCCTAACATAATTTCTGTTTAGATATGTTGAATATAGAAACTACATCTTTTGTTGTTGTTGTTTTACAAAAACTACTTCTTACCAAAGATGTCCTTTGGGCAAGTTACATAAGTTTTAATGATTCCCGTTCTTTACCTGTAAAATGGATATGATAATGATCATTACTTAATAAGGTGATTGTTAAAAAATTAAATGAGTTAATGTATGAAATAAGCCTAGAACTACATATCAATTTATTTCATTACACTATAGCTAATATTATTTTTATTTATTAGCAGAGATGTAAAAATATCTTTAAATTTAAAATATGCTTGATACTGTAATTATTTCATGGAAACCTCATTTTGAAACTATTCCCTTAAAATCCAAGTTGCCCATATATCTGCAAATTGCAACTTTGTACTTATGATGCCAATAAAATTGCCCATCTCAGAAGGCTGTTAGAAATGATATTGATGAGCAAACCTAATAAATGCTATCTTAGAGTACAAAAATAACCTGAATCCAGGATAAGTCCTATTGCATCCAAACCAGGTGAGATGAGATGCAGATAATCACCACATTACAAAGGTATATTGTTCTAGGAGTTGAGAATTAAAGTGGAATAAGAATTTAACTCCAAGGCTGTCATAAGTCCTATATATATATATAGAGAGAGAGAGAGATTTAAATGGTCTGAGATGCTTAATCCTAGCCCTAATGGACTCTGAGAATATTGGGAAACCAGGAACATAAATATAAATCTTGTCTAGAGAAATATTCTTATGAGGACAAGTACGTTCATAGAGAGGATTTTTAAAGTCTCACAAATGTATGTTTTGACCTATGTTTATATGTATAGCCACAAAACCCCTTTGTTGTTAGTGCCCAAGAAGATGGCAGGATTTTGGCGTCTTATAGCTTTGTGACACCCAGAGCAAAGAACCACCTCTGAATATTTTCTAACCATATCATACATTAAGAACCAAGACAGCATGTTGTTTTTGGAAGATCCCAAATTATTCAATGTTCTATATACCAAAATCTATCTTCCTCTCAAATTCATATATATAAATAGTACAGAAGGGGGAAAGGGCAGGAAACTTGCAAGAATGCCCCCAAACTGCTAAATCAGAATCGAATCTGGGTGCATTCAAATCAGGAAAACTTATTAAAATACAGATGATAAGACTGTATCTGCTGAGATTCTAGTTCACCTTGTCTGTGATGGGCCAGATGTTTGTATCTAACAAGCTCTTTTGATGACGCTAAAGCACATTAAAATTTCAGCTCCCCTGAATAAGACTAGTGGAACAAAAGGAAGGGGTAGATGTGGTCCTGTGCACACTCAGGTCTTAAACTCAAAACCCTAGATGTGCATGGGAGAGGGGGAGAGGCTGTTTTCCCTTCTTTGTTTAGTCTACTTGATTTTAATGTTAGTTTCTGTAGTCATATTGACATTTAAAGATTATTAAGCTTGGTTGGTTCTGTCAAAGTGATCATGAATCTATCATCTATTTATCACCACAGACACAACACACACACACAGTGAAAATATGTTCTCAACATAATTCTGTCTTTACCGAAAAATAATTTGGAAGTTAAAATATCATCTAACCAAATATTTATCTTATTTCCAGAGACACTGTTATCTTTTATTTGTGCTGATTCTTACCATACTCAGTAATGTTAAAAACACAGAACAAATGGAATAAAAAAATAGAACAAGGAGTACTGTCTTGTACAACTGACATAAAACATAATAAAAGTCTTTTTGAAACAAGTTAACAAGAAAAGATCATGAATAACAGGACGCCTGGGTGGCTCAGTGGGTTAAAGCCTCTGCTTTCGGCTCAGGTCATGATCCCAGGGTCCTGGGATCCTGCCCCACATCAGGCTCCCTGCTCCGCGGAGAGCCTGCTTCCTCCTCACTCTCCCTGCCTGCCTCCCTGCCTACTTGTGATCTCTGTCTGTCAAATAAATAAATAAAATCTTAAAAAAAAAAAAAAAAGAAAAGATCATGAATAAGTGACAGAGAAGTGTTTATCATAAATTCACTACATCCCTTACACTATATACTGAAACTCCAGGTATTTTGAAAATTCAGAAAAATTTTAAGTATTTTATTTGACCAGTTGATAAATACATTTCAAGGAAGTGGAAAAAATGGCAAGGAAATATTGATATGAACATATAATTTAAAATATCTTTACAAAAATTATGCTAAAAATTTTAGTTACTTTAACAGTTTAGATGAAGTGTATTTCCATTCCCAGATAGTGACAATGTAGCTTTAATAAATAAAAAGCTAAGCCAGAGTATAAGAAAGTCAAGATTTACAGATGAGTGAACCAAGCATATGAAAATAAATTGAGAAAGAAAACATAAAGACAAAAACAAAAGTTATGTTTATTTATAGAATTTTATTTTTACATTATCCTATTATGAAAAAGATTTGTAGAGGAAAAGTTAGATAGGAATTTTTTTCTCTTTAGTGATCAAATAAGTTAAACTTACCATTTCAATCATACTAAACTCTTTTTCTTAAGCTTTTTCTTAAATCTTTTTAATCTTTAAGCTTTTTCTTAAAATCTGTCACCAAGTGCATTTCCAACTTTGGAGTTAATGGACATAGTTTTTTGTTTGTTTGTTTTCTTTTCTAAATATTTTAAGTGATCTCTATACCCAACATGGAGCTTGAATTCACAACCCTGAGATCAAGAGTTTCCTGCTCTGCCAACTGAGCCAGCCAGGCACCCCTGGATATAGTTTTATAGAGCTAATGCTATTTATACCTGACACAATATTTTGGAAGGCAATATGGCAAGAACTATAAAAATAGACATATTATTTGAATGAGTAGTCATTTTAGCCATTAACTTTTCAGAAAAACAAAATATTTGCAGGTGGATTTTTTAACCTGGCATAATATTTAATTTCAACAAAGAATATTATTTCTATTCAATTTTTATTCACAATAGTAGAAATGAGTATGAGTTCTTTACTACAGAAATAGTAGAAATGAGTAGAAATTTTGAAAATTTGAAAAAAGTAATCTGAAGCTCCTCATAAAAAAGACTATAGAGAAACTAAATTATGGAACAATATGAGATATAACAATATAAATGTAGATGTCTACCTGTTCATCTTCTGGAAAATTATTCATTGAAAACAGATTGGATATTGCATTTGAGCTTCATTTACACTGTTATGTGTATCAGTACTTCATTCTTCCTTCTACTGAGTAGCATTCATTTAAGTAGTTGTACCAGAGTGGTTTATTCGCCAGTGGAAGGACCTTTGGGTATAGGCTTTTGTGCAGTGAAAGAAGCCAAAAGCTGCGTTAATTATTCTATTTGAGACTTTGGGAAACAGACAAAACTCTAGTGAAAGAAAACAGATTTATGGTTGGCAAGGTTTGGAGGTAAGGAGAAGAATGGATTTCAAAGGCCTCTGTATTTCCTGGGCCTGCTGTAACAAATTACCACAAACTAGATTATTTAAAACATGTACGTATTAAAAGCAATTCTGGTGAAGTCTAAGATGGAAATAAGGAACATGTTATTTGGACACTGGTGAAAAGGTAAAAAGACGATCCTTATTATCAGGTGACAGAAAACTTGCCTGAATTGTTTTGGGTGGAAAACAGAACTTAGAAATAATGAATTTGGTTATTTAGATAAGAGAATATTTAGACAAAGTGTTGAAGGCATGGCCTAGTTTCTCTTTGATGCTTATAATAGAATGAAAGCAAAATGAGATAAAGTGAGGAGGGAAATGTTAACCAAAGAGGAATTGGTAATTGATGGTTTGGGAAATCCTCCACATACCACATTGTTAAAGATGAGCAAGCCTGCCCTGGACAGAAATTTGCCCCAGAATGGCCCATACCCAGAGTCTCACCCATACCTGATTTAGATGACTCAGAAGATGAGACTCGGGACTTTTTGAGTTGGTCACATTTAATTGATGAGATTTTGGATATAGAGTTGATGGAATGAGGCAAGACTTTGGGGAAAGTTAGGACTGGGTTAATGCATTTTTCATGAATCTGAGGAGACTGGAGGGCTGACTGTTGTTGGTTGAATTGTGTCCTCCAAGATATGTTCAAGTCCTAACCCCTGCTGTCTTCGAATGTGATCTTATTTGGGAATAAGGTCTCTGCAGATACAATCAATTTCAGATAGGATCATTCTGGATTAGGGAAGGACCTAAATCCAATGACTGGATGTCTTTATGAGAGAGAGGGAGGTTTTAGATATACAGAGACCCAAATATACAAGAAGAACTTCATGTGAAGATAGAAGCAAAGATATATTGACTTGTCCTCAGGGTAAAATTTTTAAGTACAAATTTAGAAACATCCCATTTAATCCCAGACATTTTGTAATTTCCTTTTTGAGTTTTTTTGTTGTTGTTTTGTTTTTGTTTGTACCTGCTAAATATATAGAATGGGAAGCACCAAGGTTTAGTGGTGGTACCACATTTCTGTGTTCAAATTCAGGCTCTGCATTTAGTAGCTTTCAGAACATAGAGTTAATTATCATCTCTGTGTTTCAGTTCTCTAATCTAGAAAAAGTGGCTAAATAAAATGGAATTGCCTTGTATGGTTGTTACTGGGACTAACTGAAGTGCTAGCTGGCCAATGAGAAGAGAACTCCTAGTTCTGTCTGTCTGCTTCCAGAACACTTTTGAAACACTAACATGTATATAGTTTTTGGCCAAATTCCTCCAACCCCACCCAGATCTGCCCTTTCACTTTGTATTTTCCTTTGTCTCTTCAAGCGCTCATTAACACCTGTTTCAGTCACCTTTGTCTTTTCTCTGTTTTCATGATGATGTACTTTGTTATCTTGACTCTAAAACATATGTTGCATGCGCATGCACGTGTGCACAAGCACACACTCTTTTTATATTTTATCTATAACTTCTATATTTGGAACAAAGAAGGTCCTCAAAGTTCAACTTAAAAAAAAAAATCTTATCAGAAACCCCATAGAAATGACTTTTAAAACTTCAGTGCTCTAATTTAGCTTCCTGGGAATTTTCTAACTTTTCCAACAGAGATGGCAGGTGATGACCAGGAAAGTGTGGTAACTGTGTTTTTGAGGAAATCATGAGTGCTTTTGTAGAAAAAAAAACTTGCTCAAGAATAACTTTACCTAGTTCTCAAACTAAGAGTTAACGTACCCGAGAAATGGTTGCCTTAAAATTTAGGTGTAGGTCAAGTTTGACCTTTTATTTTATAAGCCAGAAAAATTGGATTTGCTGTTTCAAGTAAGCATAAACAGTTGCACTTCTTATATTTTATTTTCAGGGAGTGAAAAACCACGATGGTTATTTATGGTCATAGAAATCTTTTAAAAGTGTTTTTAACAAGAAACAGATGTTTATGACACTTAGTTTGGAATGAAGATCTACCCATGTGACTGACATGTGGAAAAAAATCTCAATATGAAAATACCTAAAAGTGGTACTTGACAGGGGTCTATCACTGATTATCGCAACAATGTTAGTTTTATGCTCTCACATCAGAACTAGGGTGGTGGCATTGTGTATTTTTAAAATGAAAGGTTGAAAGCTTTTGAAAGCAAGAAGCCATCATACCAAAACCCCCAAATTAATGCTGTCTATCTTAAGTTATACTCTACTTTGTTAGAGGTGGAACTAAGTTTAGAATTAGTACTCTGTTTGAAAAATCAAAATTGGAAAGGGCTTATAGGTTTGTGGTTTATCTTTTAATATATGGGAAAATTAATTTTTTTTTACATTTTCAAAATGTTGCAAGTACTTTCCACAGTGCTGCCTATAAGTGAATAAGAAGCATGAAAAGCAGCTGGTTCCATCCTGAGACTAGTGAGGATGCTGGAGTTTAAAAGCAGGTGCAGGGGGTGAGCAGATGTGATAGTTCTCCTTTGCTCCTCTCTTCCCAGAAAGAAAAGGAAGAGATTTGGTGGTGAGATTTGGACCTTAGTCTGGGCTTGAGAAATGAATTCTAATTTGATGTCTTAAAAGTTGACAGAAGAAACTGAGCTGGACCATGTGGGTTGAAGGTGTGGAACAGAGCAAAGAATGGATAGAATAACTCCCCTTGACTATGTCCTTCACAAATGGTCTGTTTTAAAAGTGTTTACAAGTCATATTGGTGATAGTTAAACCCATTGTTAAAAAGTCTTTTAAGGAAGGTGTGGAAGATTCAATTAAAATAACAAAGGTCTGTGGCATCTCGGTTGCTCAGTGGGTTAAAGCCTCTGCCTTTGGCTCAGGTCATGATCCCAGAGTCCTGGGATGGAGCCCCTCATCACATCGGGCTCTCTGAGCAGCAGGGAGCCTGCTTCCCCCCTTTCTCTCTGCCTGCCTCTCTGCCTACTTATGATCTCTGTCTGTCAAATAAATAAAATCTTAAAAAAAAAATAACAAAGGTCAGGTAGTGAAACATTATGAAAGTAGTAAAGATAAAATACCCTTTTACTTGTTTATTCTCCTGTCAACCAAAAATGCAGGTCCATTCCAGAACATGCGTTCTTTGTAGCCAGTGTTAGAGTCTCATTGCCACATTGATTGCCGTTAAGACTCTGAACTAATCCATTCTTTGTTCTCTTCCTCCCACCCCTTTCTGAATTTTTCTCACATTTCTAGTTTTCCCTCTGTTTTCATTAACCCATGTCCAGTCTCAATCAGCATTTGAACACACTAACATTTATTTAGTTTTTGATCAAATTCCTCCAAGCGCACCCAGATCTGCCCTCTTGCTTTGTATTTTCCTTAGTCTCTTCAAGCCTTAATTAGCATATTTAGCCTTTGTGGTTAGAGTAGAGCCAGTCCCACTTTGATTCTTTAAAACAGTCAAGGTGAATTCATTCCTTTAAATGCTTTGCATTTAAAAAGAGGTATTAGCTCATCAAATAATGGATGGACATTAGGAGGTTCTTAAGAGTTACCATGAGTTTGGGGTGCCTGGGTGGCTCAGTCAGTTTGGCATCCCACTCTGGATCTTGGCTCAGGTCTTGATCTTAGGGTAGTGAGTTCAGTCCCGCATTGGGTTCCACACTGGGTCTGGAGCCTACTTTAAAAAAAAAAAAAAAAAGGGGGGTGCCTGGGTGGCTCAGTGGGTTGAGGCCTCTGCCTTCGGCTCGGGTCATGGTCCCAGGGTCCTGGGATCGAGCCCCGCATCCGGCTCTCTGCTCGGCAGGGAGCCTGCTTCCTCCTCTCTCTCTCTGCCTGTCTCTTTGCCTGCTTGTGATCTCTGTCTGTTAAATAAATAAATAAATAAAATCTTTAAAAAAACAAAAAAAAAAAAAAAGGAGGAATTGCTCCTAGGGCCTGTGACTCTTGATCATGGTGTTATAGGTTCAAGCCTGTGACTCTTGATCATGGGGTTATAGGTTCAAGCCTGTGACTCTTGATCTTGGGGTTGTAGGTTCAAGCCCTACACTGGGTGTAGAGATTATTTAAAAAAATAAAATCTTGGGTTGCCTGGGTGGCTCAGTTGGTTGAGCCGCTGGCCTTGGCTCAGATCATGATCCCAGGGTCCTGGGATCTAGTCCTGCATCAGGCTCCTTGTTCAGTGGGGAGCCTGCTTCTCCCTCTGCCTCTGCCTGCCACTCTACCTGCTTGTGTGCAGTCTCTCTCTCTCTCTCTCTCTCTGTCAAATAAATAAATAAATACAATCTTCAAAAATTTTTTTAAAAAAATCTTAAAAACATCAACCATTGCAAGTCCATACCCCTCCTCAGTCTTCATTGCTATAAGTGAAATTCACAGGTTTCAGTAAAACAAAGCTCTGTGAAGTAGAAATAAAGTTGAGAATCACAATGTCATAAATGTTGATGTGCTGGAATAAATTTTACATTATAACAGCTCATCAAATCAAATATCAATTTACACATTCTTTACTAATATATTGCAGATTAAAATAGATCATTCTTGTTTGGGTCTTTAAGTAAATTCTCATTTTTAAAAGAATCTGTAGAGAACAAATAAGAGTTCATCTAGTTAAAAATGTATATTTTTAAAAGTTTAAAATATGCTAAGGTCATGCTTAATTGTCTTTGAAACAAGTATAGAGTCTCAAAGGGAAAAAAATTCTTATTGGACATAAGGAAACCAAAACTCCAACACTGATCAGTGTTGCCTGGTTACATGATATTAAATAGAAGGGGAAAAATATGTTCTCAAAGTAGGAAAAAGGGAATTTATTGGAGAAAAATATTAATGAAAGAAATGTAATGAGTATTGTGAAGTTTGTAAAGACAAAGATTTTTTTTTTTTTAAGATTTTATTTATTTGAGAGAAAGAGTGCATACACAAGCTGGGGAGCAGCAGAGGTAGAAGCAGGCTTCCTGCTCAGGGGTACGATCCCAGGACCCCAAGATCATGACCTGAACTGAAAGTAGACGCTTAACCGACAGGGCAACCCAGGTGCCCTAAAGATACCTGGATATCGGGCGCCTGGGTGGCTCAGTGTAAAGTCTCTGCCTTCGGCTCAGTCATGATCCCAGGGTCCTGGGATCGATCCCCTCATGGGGCTCTCTGCTCAGCGGGGAGCCTGCTTCCACCTCTCTCTCTCTGCCTGCCTCTCTGCCTATTTGTGATCTCTGTCTGTCAAATAAATAAATAAATGAAATCTTTTAAAAAAAAGATTTTATTTATTTGACAGAGAGAGATCACAGTAGACAGAGAGGCAGGCAGAGAGAGAGAGAGGGAAGCAGGCTCCCCGCTGAGCAGAGAGCCTGATGCGGGACTCGATCCCAGGACCCTGAGATCATGACCTGAGCCAAAGGCAGCAGCTTAACCCACTGAGCCACCCAGGCGCCCCATAAATAAAATCTTAAAAAAAAAAAGATACCTGGATATCACTACCTTCACTTGTTATTTGCAGGAGATAAACCCTCTATGTATAATTAACAGTAATTTGTGGTCCATGGAACGAAAACCTCAGGGAAAGAAAAGAAAGGATCAACTTATGGAAAAGAAAAAATTTGTGATAATCCTAAAATTTTATCATATTATACTATTAAAGTTAACGAAACCCAACAATGTAGCCAGCTGGGTACATTAACCTTTCTCAACTATTACCCCCCCCTTTTTTTTTAAAAGATTTTATTTATTTACTTGAGAGAGGAGAGAGAGTGAGAGAGCATGAGAGGGGAGAAGGTCAGAGGGTCAGAGGGAGAAGCAGACTCCCTGCCAAGCAGGGAGCCCAATGCAGGACTCGATCCTGGGACTCCAGGATCATGACCAGAGCCAAAGGCAGTCGCTTAACCAACTGAGCCACCCGGGTGCCACTAGTACCCACTTGTTTTTTAAGGATTGGAGACATCTTCATGTGTTAATAATGAGAAGGTCGGGAGTCATCTACTTAAATTCACTATAACCTTAAAATAGACACAGAATGGTACAAATTACAAAGCATTAAGAGTCCGAATTCCTCGCTTCTCATCAAAGATTTTAATGTTCCATAGACTCTGAACCATGAGAACAGTCTGGTGTTTCTTTAATTATAATAAAACTTCTCGGAGAGCTTGCCTTAGGTATTCATTCAGGTCTGTCTTCGTGGGTTCAGATTTACTTCTGTAACCTTTTCCTCAACTATAAAAACATTTATCTGGCAGCAAGCAAGTTCACAGGTGTGACTCATTACTTATAATCAAAAAGGAAAGATAGATTTAGGAATTTAAAGAGATCTGGCAGAACTGAAGAAGAATTAGAGGGTTATGTGATGGAAAAGTTCTGAAAGAAATAAAGGATGCTGAAAAAAATGTGAATGCAGGCATTAGAACTGCACTCCTGTTAGGAGAGAAGCAGGTGAGACATTTAACAGAGACTGGTAGAGCCAGACCAGAATTCTCCAGTGTTTGGTGTATATTGGCATGAATCACTGTGGGCATTAAATGGAAATAGTTTTGAAAGTATGTATGTGACTATGTCTATCTGATCGGCTTCAGTGGCGATCTCTCAGAGCTTTTGCCCTCTGAAGTACCCAAATTCATATATTGCTTTTATAGAGATTACCGTGGGGTGCTGGAGGCAGGCACAATTCCAGGTTTTTCTATTTGAAAGCAGTGAGAATGCATGTGGGTTTCTGTCTTCCTCAGCTTCACTCTCTGACTTTCTCGTGTACACACATAATCAAGTATAAACACCTTAATGTTTCAATTATCAGTGACAAAACAAGAAATTTTATAAGTACCTTATTAAAAAAAAAAGGAAAAGGAAAATATTCAAGTTCCCAGAAATAAGAATTCCATTATTATAAGGTAAAGCTGTTATTAAATGTAACCCATATATTCCACAAAGTAATGGGAGAGGCTAATGTAAGACGGGTTGACTATTTTAGTGTACTGTATTCATTGTTTTATTTTTGTTAAAGTTTTTAGAAACGTAATTTTCTATAGCTTACTTCATTGTCAGAATCCCAGTCTTTTTTTTTTAAACAAGATCTGAAGTATTTTAATTGCATGAGGATTTTAGAAGTGTATTACAAGTTAGCAATAAAATACTATATGGGGGACACCTGGATGGCCCAGTTGGTTAAGCATCTGCCTTTGGCTCACATCATGATCCCAGGGTCCTAGGATCAAGTCCCACATCAGGCTCCTTGCTCACCTGGAAGCCTGCTTCTCCCTCTGCCTGCCTCTGCTTGTGTGCTTTCTCTTTCTGACAAATAAATAAATAAAATCTTAAAAAAAAAATAGTATACGTGACAGTGTTTCTCCCAAATTACCTGACACATTAAGGACTGTAAAGTAGTGTCACTTACTAGAACTGAAAATAAAATTCTAACATAAAAACTGTATTTCTAGAGAAAAAGATATCCAAGTTTTCTGCCTTTTGCCTCAGACTTCTCGGGCCCAATATGAGGGATATTTGAAAAAGTCATTTGCCATTAGTGGGCAACACAATAGTGGGGCAAAAAGCACTGGGCCACGAGGCAGAAAGCCAGGAAAGCAGGCTCTGAAGGCGGTGATAATACCTGGTGATAATACCTGGTGATAATACCTGGAAAAAGCATAGAGTAACTTTACAAAAATTTGGAAGCTGAATATATTACAGGAAAGAAAGTTGGTTAGTGTCTTATTTGACTGTGCTTTTAAGATTTGTATGATATTCCTTACTTACTCTTGTATTGTTTTATGCACCTAACAAGGAAATCATTTGAAAATAGCTTTAGTTGATGATCTAAGAGCTTTGATGAAAAGGAGAAATTTTCTGTTTTCTCAAATCCCTGAAACTGGCTCTTTTTTAACTTCTGAAAAGCCATGCCTTCAAATGCCTACGTTGGGCGTAAATGTAATTTCCCAGTAAGAGGAACAGGTTTCCTTTGGAGAATGAGCTGAATTCAGGGCTGGGGCAGGAAATGTGCAAGATCAGCTGTAACCTGTTATACCGGAGACCAAGAGGTTATGCCCAAAGTGCTTGAATAAGGAGGTTCTCACTGGCAAAATATTAGATAATTAGATTATCAAAGACCACAAATGATTGGATCACATCAAATATGTTTAGATCTCTGAGTATATAATTATACTAAAATAGGAACTAATAGCTCATTATTATTAGATCATGTCAGTGGACTTAGTCACATGAAAACTGGTGCAAAGAGAGAAGCATATATGAATAGCTACCTATATTACAGAAAAAGAGATACCAAGATATTATGTGTCTTGGGGTGGAGAAGGTAACACTATCTTTGAAGTAGTTGTAAAAATGAACAGAATAAAAACTTAATATAGGGGTGCCTGGGTGGCTCAGTTGGTTAAGCAACTGCCGTTGGCTCAGGTCATGATCCAGGAGTCCTACAGTCGAGTCCCACATTGGGCTCCCTGCTCAGCGGGGAGTCTGCTTCTCCCTCTGACCCTCCCCCTTCTCATCTTCTCTCTCTCTCTCTCATTCTCTTTCAAATAAATAAAATCTTTAAAAAAAAGCTTAATGTAAATTTGACTATGAGCAGTTTCAAACTACTTTATTTCTTCAACAAATAAAATTCATGGGGGAGAAAGAAGATGGAGAGTATGCTTCTGATTTAAAAGAGAATTATCAATTGCAATATGTGAACTTTTCAGATTAATGCAGACCATAGGAGATAGCTCTAGTTATCTCCCACTGTTCCTGGAATGTAGAGAGTGCACTACAATTATTTCTTCATAGGGAAGAAAGATGATTCTTTTCTATTTTTAATTTTGGATGTATTTAAAGGTAACTGAATAATTTAGAATATTTTTAACTAGTTGTATAGAACATTATTTTGAAGCATATAAATGTTTGGTTTTTCTATAAAATCTGTTTAGTTCTTCACATTTTCAGAGTGTCAACAATACTTCAAATAGCATCCTGAATTTAGCGATAAAGAAGGTCACTTTCCTCCAGGAATCCAAAAGGAGTGTGAATGGATAGCATCTGACTTTTTCTGACTTGTTTATTATGACATTTACTAAAGAAACTCTAAATCTTGAAACTTTTTCAGTGTCATTTTCCATTTTGTTATAATATTCAACTTCCTATAAGCAACATCTTTCAGTGTTACTGGTGACATTGATTTTTTTGTTGTTGTTAGAACTTTGGATATTTGATTTTTTTCTTTTTAACTTGTTCAGAATTGAGTTCTCTTCAGTGTTGGAAGGACTGTTCATCAGTAGTCTTAATATCTCTGAAAGTGTTTCCCAAAAGAGTAGGGAAAGAGCTTATGCTTGAGCCACAGTAGAGTTCAATTAACTGAAAATAAAACTAATGATGACATCACCAAAATATATATCATCTTTCAGGTAGAATATAATTAAAATAGGTGAGAGAAGCAGAGGAAGACAAATTTTAATGCTGGAAATGTTCTTTTTAGCACACCAGTATGAGAATTCCTTTAGATGCTTCTTGGTGACCTATTTAAACATATATTTGAAACCTATTATAAATGTTTGTATATATGTTTTATATGTATATATGTGTGTGTATATGTGTACATATATATGTATTATATGTATGTGTATATAAGTATACATTTATTTATTTTTTTTAAAGATTTTATTTATTTGTCAGAGAGAGAGAGGGAGAATGAGCGAGCACAGGCAGACAGAGTGGCAGGCAGAGGCAGAGGGAGAAGCAGGCTTCCCGCCAAGCAAGGAGCCTGATGTGGGACTCGATCCCAGGACACTGGGATCATGACCTGAGCCGAAGGCAGCCGCTTAACCAACTGAGCCACCCAGGCATCCCTAAGTATACATTTTAGACACATACACATATAACTTGAATTTGAAGAATAGAGAACTTTTCAATATTACAACTTCTGTTCTCTGTGCCTTCAGTGGAAATCTTCCTACCAAGTTCTCTGGTTAGTGGAAGTCTTACTCAACTTTAGGAGCAATTCAGAATTCCAGTGTTTATAATTTCTAGAATTCTCCAGGACAGAGATATCAACAGTATATCACCTTTATACTGAATTGTTCAGATAACTCTAGAAATATTGTGCTGGCTCCTGAAAGTGTCTATAACCTAACCAGGGAACATTCACATTCCTATGTGTCTGTTAAAACCACAGACACTTTCCAGATTATAATAAAAAAAAAAGAAAATTTCAGAAGTTTTATTTCCAGTCTGATCACAATTGGCATCCCAAAAAGACAGAACCATCTTAGAAGATCAGAATAAGGCATTCACTAATGCATTCTTCCAAATTAACCAGATCTTTCTCTACTTCCTAGAAATCCAATACAAGCTTTACTTATTCAAAGTTTACCTTTTCTTTACTATTAAATCTCACTGAAAAGTACTTCTTATGGCTTTTAATAGCGCATTCTTGAGTTCCTTCCAATAATTTGTCATTCCATGTGAACCATGTGGTTATAAAAATGAGCAAGAATAGACATGACTACATGATTCATGTATCTTAAAATCTAGTGCAGGAGATGGATGTTAATCAAGTAATTATAACAGCAAACATAAAATTATGAATTCAATCAGTGGTAAAAAGGAAGTTATATGGTCCTATCAGTATATAAGAGGATCATTTATCCTAGCATGTGGGTCCTTTCCTGGGGAAATGATACTGACCTGAGACAGGAATGATTACTAAGAGGTAGGCAAAGGAGGAAGTTACGTATATAGACACCCTTCACTGGGGAGAAGTATCATGAGTAATTTGGGGAAATGAAGCAGAGGAGATAGGTAAAGTCTTACTAGGGGCTCTGAATGCCATAGTAGTTGATGTTGGCATTCATTTTGCTGGCCACTATCTGAATTTCCTTTAAAAGTTGGAGGGGAGGGACGCCTGGGTGGCTCAGTTGGTTGGACGACTGCCTTCGGCTCAGGTCATGATCCCGGAGACCCAGGATCGAGTCCCGCATCGGGCTCCCAGCTCCACAGGGAGTCTGCTTCTCCCTCTGACCTTCTCCTTGCTCATGCTCTCTCACTGCCTCTCTCTCAAATAAATAAATAAAATCTTTAAAAAAAAAAAAAAAAAAAAGTTGGAGGGGATTTTCCTTGTGTAGTCTTTGGTGGGATTCTGGGCTTGTCCTTTCCAGAGAAAATGAAGGGGGCTGAGCATTTCCTCTCCCCACCTTCTGACACTGGTTAACTAGATGCTTCCACATGGGACTTTGCAATTGGAGTGACTAAAACGAAGATGTTAAGACAGCTGAAGAGTATTCACAGCAAAAGAGTCACAAATACTGTAATGATCACAATGAATATCCGTGTTCATGGTAGTGTGGCAGGAAAGGCATGTGTCCAAGGTCAGGATACCTGTAGTGGTACCTTAACTTTAACTGTACTGTTCTTGTGGTATGACCTTGGCTAAATTCTCTGCTGCTTAGCCTTCTGTACGACTCTGTTTTCTAGGGAAGCAGAACCAAGAGGATACATGTATATCCTATATATTTATAGTTTGGGGAAGAAAAGTGACATATATAGGTATTAAAATTACCTTTCAATTTAGTAAAAACTTTAATATAAAATAAATGTTCATTTACTTTTCAGTTTTGTTTACAGTGTAATTTTGCATACCGTTTATAAAATTCTCTAGAATTTCTACTTGTTTCAATTTGTAATGGCAAATGGTATACCAGTATTATCATGGAAAATGTGTCCCTCAGAACCACCATGTACTAATTAAGATTAGGCTGATTTATTCTCTCATATGCCATTTGTCAGTAGTAGCTTACTTTCATTAATTGTGTAAGTAAACAGATATGTAGAAACCCCAGACTTCATTAGGTTGATAGGTCAAGGCTATGAGCAATGCTGGAGGGCATATGAACTGACATGAACTTTACTGAATAGGGGGCATAAACAGCATAACTTGTCTGTAAAGCAATTTGGCTGTATGCAGTAAGAACTTAAACATATTAATCTAATTTGTACTTAAAAATATTTCTCCATATTTTACTGCTAAAGAAACAGAAAAATATTGTGGCAAAAAATTATGTTCAAGTTTATTTGCACTAAGAAGTACTTGGAAATATTCTCTACATTCTGTATTTTTAAAATGAGCCTGCTACGGGTTGGATTGTTTCCCCTCAAAAGATAAATTGAAGTCCTAACCCCCAGTACCTGTGAATATGATTTTACTTGGAAATAGAGTCTTGTGGATGTAATCAAGTTATGATGAAGTCCTTAGGGTAGACCCTAATCCAGTATAATTGGTATGATTGTAAGAAGAGAAGACACAGTAGGAGGGGATATTGTTGTGTGAAGACAAGGCAGAGATTTGAGAATGCCTGGGGTTTCCAGAAGCTGGAAGAGGCAAAGAAAGATTCTCCCTTAGAAGTTTCTTGAGAAGGGCACCTGGGCAGCTTAGTCATTAAGCTTCTGCCTTCCGCTCAGGTCATGATCCCAGCTTCCTTTGTCAGACTCCCTGCTCAGCAGGAGGCCTGCTTCTCCCTCTCCCACTCTCCCTGCTTGTATTCCCTCTCTTGCACTCTCTCTCTCAAATAAATAATTAAAAATCTTAAAAAAAAAAAAAGTTTCCCAAGTGATCATAGCCATGCCACTGCCCTGATTTCAGCCTTCTAACCTCTAGAGCAGTGAAGGAAACTTCTGTTGTTTATAGTCACCCAATGTGTGTGTGTGTGTGTGTGTGTGTGTGTGTGTGCGTGCGCGTTTTACAGCAGCCTGTAGGAAACTAGTACAAAGCCTGTATCACTTTCATAACCAGAAAATTTGTTTAGCAGTAATTTTGTCGGTTCACTTCAGGACAGTAGTTCTCAGCCCTATCAGATTCCTTTTTAATAACATATTTTGTAATTCCCTTTCAACTAACCTGAAATGAAATTTATAGATAATACAACCCACCTACATAATATCCAAATGCCAATATTAAGCCTTGGTTGTTCTCTAATCAATATAAAGTGTTATTTTCCAAGGAAATAATAAGTATTTCAAATACTAAAGGTCTTGGTCATTAGAACACCTAGTGAAATAGGCACATATTTGCACCATGAGTGAAACATGCATATTCACATTGTTGTTTTGTATTAATGATTCAAATACCTTGAGTAGTGTGAATGTTTATATTTTGATTTTCTGAAAGAGTTAACAACTTTTATTGATTTCTAACAAATACAATAGGATTCATTTTCTGGGTTAATCTTCATGATAGTTATGTCATTTATGAGACTATGCTAAATTATCAAAACTCAGATTAATTATCACCTACTTGGAAAGACTAACATTCAATCATAATTATTCCTCCCTTATATTCCTGTACATCTGGACCTGCCCATTTTTATAAATGGGTATGTGTATATATGCACAGCCTATTGGTGAAAGTGCTTTAGTAAGATGTACCACCTACTTTTTGTTCAGTAAGAGTGACAAGATCCCATTGTAGCAAATATGGAAGATACTTCTTAGACATTAGAGACATGCAGAAGACAGATCTCTGCCTTAGAGACCCTTCATCTAGCTAAGTGGGGTTTGGCTGGGACTCCCAACTCTGTAGTCCCAATCAAAGCCAATTGGGAGGAAAAGGCCAGGGAGCATTAAAAATTATATGACCACAAAAGTAAAGGAAAATAAAATGAGTGTGCTAACCACGGCATTAGCCTAGAGAGAAAATGAGCTGAATGGTAGTTTAGCGTTTGTGAAGGAATAGAAGCCACACACCATTCTCCTTCAGCTCAACCAGGTTTATTATATGTCCTGGGAATAGCAGTGTTTGTGAACTGTCAAGTGATTTAGTCATCTCTAAAAGCTATACTACATGAAGCCTCTTTGGGTAGGAAGATTGCTTTGATATCCAGCAGGATGTGTTTACCACTGCATGAATCTGTCAGGGAACTGAGAAAACCTTAACTCCTGGCTCTGGTCTCCTTTTCAGGATCAGTTTTCATCAGAGTGAGTCAAAACCCCTTGCACAATTGTCAACTGCATTGTAAATCAGTGGTTCCCACTTTGAGTGATGGGTCAAGAACAGCTTCTGCACGAGGGACAGCCAGCTCCCTGAAATAGAACCAAATCAGGCAGAGCTTTCTTCCTTTCATGATCATTAGTAACTACAGAGGCAGAGGTAGGGGGAAGGTTTCAGCACATAATAAAAAACAAAAAACAAAAGCAGCAACATCAGAAAGAAACTCTAGAGAGGTTGGGCAGGACTTCAGCTAATATGAGATTGTGGGTATCTTTAAATTCTAGTTCTCTTTCTTTTGCTCTGTGTTTATTCCTGTTCCATTTCTTAAATCCCTTTGTATAAGGAATGGTGTTTCATTTTGATTTCGTCTATATTATTCTCAAACTGCCCAATTCCTCCCCTTCCATTTGTTGAAACGTGTTTGTTACTTTGGAATTTCAGTGCCCAAATACAGTGTGTTAAGCTTTGAAGTAACGGTAATAAGATTGAATATTTTTTGAGCACTCAGTATGTAGAAGTACTGTGGTGAGTCTTTTTTAAGCCGTCTCCTCCCAGTCTCGTGGAGCCAGGATCAAATTCAGGTTTGTTCGGTTCTGAAACCATAATTTCAATGACTTACATTGCACTGCTTCCTTGTGTCTCACTAATAAAAAGAATAAGAATAAAGTCGAAGATGAGAATTCTAGTCCTAAGCCTGCCATTATTTAACTCTCTGTCTTTAATGTTTTCATAAAGTGATGGGATTCTATGGTTTTCAAACTATGTTTATGAGAGCCTTAGAATTTAGAAAGTTCTTTGGGAGAGGGTTGGAGAATGACACAGGTTGATGCAGTAAGGATCCAGGACTGTAGCTACTTTCAGTGGAAGGTGAGGGACGAACACAGGGGAAGGGAGAGAGAAAATCTTAAGCAGGCTCCAAGCCTGAGGTGGGGCTTGATCTCATAACCCTGAGGTCATGACCTGAGCCCAGATCAAGAGTCAGACGCTTAACTGACTGAGCCATGTAAATGGGGATTTCCAATAAGAGTTGGTTCTGTTGGGGAGCCTGGGTGGCTCAGTGGGTTAATCCTCTGCCCTCAGCTCAGGTCATGATCTCAGGGTCCTGGGATCGAACCCCGCATTGGGCTCTCTGCTCAGCAGGGAGCCTGTTTCTCCTTCTCTCTCTGCCTGCCTCTCTACTTGTGATCTCACTCTCTGTCAAATAAATAAACAAAATCTAAAAAAAAAAAAAAAAAGAGTTGGTTCTATTGCATAAAGACACTTTAAATCAGAAGATGATCTCTAAAACTCTGTCCTTGTTTAAACTGAGTTATGACTGTAGAAGTTTTCTTATGATTGTAGATAAGTAGCTCTGAACTGATATCTTTAAATTTATTTTTTAGTGTTTTGGCTCTACTCTTGGAGGCTTCTGATGTTTATCGACTTCAAAAGGTAGACTCATCTTTGGATGAGATAAAACATGATTTTTAATTAAGAAACTTAAGCCTCATTATGGAAGCCAAGACACCTACTGTATCAGTTTATACATTCGAAGTTCGAATGTGTGATTTTTTTTCTTTGTAAATATTTGCTGAAAGAGATCAAAGAGAAACTTGCATTTAGAAGGGCATTTTGTAGGGGTACTGGGTGGCTCATTTAGTTAAGTATCTGA
The DNA here is from genome assembly GCA_004024625.1 of Mellivora capensis. Taxonomy (NCBI): domain Eukaryota; kingdom Metazoa; phylum Chordata; class Mammalia; order Carnivora; family Mustelidae; genus Mellivora; species Mellivora capensis. The sequence goes on along the minus strand of PISX010002504.1, from coordinate 113,197 downwards.
TTCTTGATCTCAGCTCAGATCTTGATCTTGGGGTGGTGAGTTAAAGACCTGCCCTGGGTTTCGGGCTGGGCTGGAGCCTACTTACAAAAATAAATAAATAAATAAAATAAAATAAAAACATTTTGCTTTTATTAACTTTTTGGGTATTGAATGAACAATTAAGGAAAAATAAGCATCAATTAAAACTGATGTTTGACTCTTAGTTTCTCAAGATTTATTTTAAAAGGTTTAAAGTAATTTCATGTTTTAAGACTGTAATTTCTGACAAATTAATGAACAGCTTACTGTGTCATTTTTTATCAGATTAATCATATTAGTCCAATTAAGCAGTTACCAGAGCAGTAAAAGGAATCAAACATTGCTGCTAATATGATTTTAAATGTCAGCTAAGATAAATATGCATCCATATTATTTTGGCAGTTTGAACATTTTAACATGTTCTGCTTTGTGAGTCACTAAAGTTTCTAATTTCTTTGAAAAGTGAAAATGAATCTAGGGAGGCATTACTTCGTTTTGTCAGAAATCCAGTTCTGGTACAAGTTAGGAGCAGCCACATATTTAAGTTCAGCATTATTTTAGGAGAGACTGTTTTCCAGCAAAGAAATTGGTACCAAATTCAAACAAAGTTCTCAAAATCCTTCATTTTAAACTACAGCATTGCATTTAAAAAAATCAACTATTTTGTAAGACTTATATGGTTTCTGGAGGCATGTCTAACATCTCTAGCTCACAATATATAGGAAGAGAATACATTCTAATCAGGTCAACGGCGATCTTTATTTTGTAGAATCTGGTAACCCACAAGATTTTTAACAGTATAGTCATCTTATTTTCTCTTTAAAAATAAGAAATTAAGATGTAGCAATTAATCTAACAAAGACTAAATATAGCTTTTCTAATTTGAGAAGCAAAATATCTATAAATCCATTTCTCTGTACCAGAAACAGATTTTTAATTTTAAAGATAGTAATGCTGGTAAGGTAGAGTAACTATCATAGGAACTTGAAATAATTAGAATACATTATATAAAACTCAGAGATCTCAGTTTTCAATAAAAAAAGATAACATTTACAAATTTGATATAAAATATAAACTCCAAAAAGTCATACAACTTAAAATTTTAATAGAAATATTAAGAACAAAAACCAAAACCAAAGTGATACTATTAGCTGCACTTTGAACTATAACTCCCTTTTCTTTATTATTTGCTGTTAAACTCGAATTGTTTCAGCCACTCAAATCTTCATTTAAAACCTACTACTGGGACGCCGGGGTGGCTCAGTTGGTTAAGCGGCTGCCTTCGGCTCAGGTCATGATCCCAGCATCCTGGGATCGAGTCCCACATCGGGCTCCTTGCTCAGCGGGGAGCCTGCTTCTCCCTCTGCCTCTGCCTGCCGCTCTGTCTGCCTGTGCTTGCTCTCTCTCTCTCCCTCTCTCTGACAAATGAATAAATAAATAAAACAAAAAACCAAAAACCTAATACTGTGTGTCTGTTGTGTACAAAACACTCTTTGAATATTTAAGAAAATTAAAACTAGATTTAATACTGTGTTTCAAATTTGATAGTTGCTAAGAATAGATCTTAAAAGTCTTCATTACAAGAAAACAATTTTTTTTTTATAACTATGGTGATGGATGTTAACTAGACTTCTTGTGGTGATCATTTTATAATATATACAAATGTCAAATCATGACATATACCTGAAACTAATATAATGTTAAATGTTTAAGAAAATAATAAAACATAGCATATAAAACTAAAAGAAAAATTCAAAGTTCTTATTTACATTTTAATTTACTTCTAAATTTAAGTAAAATTTAATGCTACTCAACTTTGAATGATGTCTTTTTCTTTTTTAATTTATTTGAGAGAGTGAGAGCACACACGAGTGGGGGGAGGAGCAGAGGCAGAGGGAGAAGCAGACTCCCTGCTGATCAGGGAGCCCAGCTAGGGACTCAGTCCCAGGATCCCAGGTTCATGACCTGAGCCCAGGGCAGATGCTTAACTGACTGAGCCACCCAGGCGCCCCTTTGTGATGTCATTTTAAAAACATAGACTGAAGTTACTACCTTTATTTTGTTAAATATATGTAATTGTTTAGTGACTTGCTGAACTGGGGATAATTTTAAACTTAAATATGGTCAGATTTATCAGTCTTTCTATTTCCCTCAATATGCTTTATTATCTCTTACAATGCTTTCATATTTTATGATTATGTCATCTTCCATATTTTTAGCATTTTTTCACCTTTATTTTCCATCAATGCCTTAAATTTGTCGTTAGTATTGTTACTATTATCATTCTCATTTTAGTTATTACTTTTATAGGCAGTGTTACTTAGATGTACATATGTGTTCATTTCTTTCTTCATCATTGTTTCTGAAATATCACTTTCCCTCCTGAGAATTTATTCCATGCTGAACTATATGCCTTAATGGTTCTTTTAACAAAGATCAAGATATTTAAACTATAAACATTGACCTCTATTCTGTTTAATCATATTTAAGATAAATATAAACTATTTTCTGAGTAATTATTCCTCTACACTTTGAAGATATTACTCCATTATTTTCTACTAGGTATTGACAGTCTACTGTTTCTATTTTGGTAATCTCTCTTTTCTCCCCAGCTGATTTTGAAGTTTTCTCTTTGTCTTTGGTATTCTGCAGTTCAACTATAGTCCATTTAGTATGGATTTGTTTTTATTTTTCTGCTTAGGACTTGTTCTTTTTCAAGCTGAATATTTCTTTTTTCAGCTTAAGAAAACACTCTAAATATTTACTTTTTCTACACTCTCTTCTTTATTCTCTTTCTAGATCTTCAATTAAATGTACTGTAGAATTCTCATCTCTACCAGATCTCTCTAACTCTTTCATATTTTTTCTCTTTTTCTCTTTTTGCTGTATTCTGGATATTTTTCTCATCATTATCTTAATGTTTCTTTAATTCACACTCTACTAATGATATAAAATCACTGTTCCTCAGAAGTATATTACAGGAACCTGCTTAATAAGCTTTTTAAGTATTGATCCAAGTTATCAATAAAGACATTAATCATATGCAGGTCCTGAAGAAGTCATTTTTATTTCCTACTTCTTGAAATTTCCCTGTATCTTATTACTGTTTGTTTAAGTTTCACTTTTTCACGTTTTTTTCTGTGAAAGTTTCACATTCAATCTGTTTTTCATTTACATAAGGTGTGTCATTTATCCAGCCCACATTTCTCTGTCAACCAAAATAAACCATAAGAAATGATATAATTGATGGAAAAATGATGTCAATACCTTTAAATTCAGATAACCTATATCTTCTGCATCTCTTTGACCAACAACTCAACTGAGCAAAGAAGAAAACAGAATCTGTGTGATTTATTTGGTTCAGTTGGATACACATTAACTTTTATTAGATGCAATCTATTTTTGCAAGCTTTAAGAAAGTATTGTGTTTCTCATCCATTTGGGGTTTCAGAGAGAACTTTTTGCCCTGTAATTTATAAGATTTATTCTTAAAATAAGAACTTTATTTACTCTTCAATGTCAGTGTTTTCTTCTATCCTCGTTCTAAGACTGTGAGATCCAATTTGTTTTTCTAATTTCAAGATTTTCTATTTTATGTATGGTAATGTATCCAGACCTAGATAAAGGAATTTAAGATATCAAGAGAAATATATTTAATTTCCATTTTCAACTTTCTCTATCTTTAAACATTTTGATGAACATGTTTGTATCAATATGAATATGATAAGTGTGAAGAAATTGAAATGATAGGCTTCATGAGTTACTTGATTTGAAGAATCATATGGAGCCACTTAAGCTTGTCAGGTAAAGAAGAAATATAATTAGTTTCCATGTTCAACTTTTTCTATCTTTAAATGTTTTGATGAAAGCATTTGTGTCAATATGAATATGATAGGTATGTGAAGAAATTGAAATGCTAGGCTTCATGAGTTACACTGAGATTGGATTATTTGATCTGAAAAATCATATGGAGCCATTTAAGCTTGTCAGGTAAAGAAGTTGCATAATCCTATTTGGTCTTGGGAAGATTAACAGGATTCAATTTAGAAAATGGGTGATAAAGTGTGATGACTAGAGACAGGAAAAAGTGGTTTGATCCAAGGTTTACGTAGGAGGAAATTACACAGTAGTGCATAGTAGATTAGTTGTGGAGGTGATGGAGTCAAGGACCATGCTTATGCTGACATTGTTACTCAAGACCAAGGTCAAATGTGGACAAGAAACTTTCAGTTTTGAGCAAAATAAACAAAGGCTGCCAGTGGGATATCTGAGTGGATTTGTCCAGTTACAGGTCTGAAGTTCAGGAGAAAAACCTTGGCCAACTTGTAATCAGAATCAGAAGAATATATGCAATCATCCAAGGGGAGGAAAAAAATGAGATGACAAAAAGGCATGTGGGGAAACCCAGGAGACAGTGGGTCAAGAAAGTGAAGAGAATAGAGTGTTTCAAGAAAGAGGACGTGGTTAACTCTATCTCACGATGCTGAGCATCATGACCGAGGTATATGAAAGAGGGATAGCAGCAAGGTCATTTTGTGACAGCACTTTTAGGAAAGAAATGAGTAAATAAATTATGGTATATACATGAAGTAGGATATAATAAAGCTTTTGAAATATATAGCCTGCATGTATTAAGTGGGAAATATTGAAAGAAAACAGTGACATGTGAAGTGAGACAGTATTCATATGATAATGCTATGTTACATTAATTTCAGGTGTACAGTTTAGTGATTTGACAAGTTTATATACTATGCTATGTTCACTACAAGTGTAATTACCACCTGTTCTATCACTATTATAGTATCACTGACAATATTTCTTAGGCTCTATCATCCCTGTGACATATTCATACCATAACTGCAAGCCTGTATCTCTCCCTCCCTTCACACATTTTGCTCATCCCCCATGCCTCTTCCCTCTGGTAGCCATCAGTTTGTTCTCTGTATTCATAGGTCTGATTCTGCTTTTTGCTTATTCCTTTGTTGTTGCTTTACATTCCACTTATGAGTGCAATTATGTGGTATTTGTCTTTCTTAGTTTAACTATTTCACTTAACATAATACCCTCTAGGTCCATCCATGTTGTCTCAAATGTCATGCTCTCATCCTTTTTCATGGCTGTGTAATATTCCATATTTTCCTTACATAGTCATCTATGTTTGATTGCTTAGGTTGCTTTCATATCTTAACTATTGTAAGTAAATCTGCAATAAACATAGGGGTGCATGTATCTTTTTAAATGAGTCTATTTGTTTTCTTTGGGTAAATAATAGTGGAATTATTGTATCATTAGATTGGTTTTTGAGCATTGAATTTTATAAGTTCTTTATATATTTTTTATAGTATCCTTAATCCGATAAATCATTTGCAAAATCTTCTCCCATTAAGTATGTTGTCTTTGTTTTGTTGATGGTTTCCTTTACTGTGCAGAAGTTTTCTATTTTGATGTAATCCCAGTATTTTATTTTTGCTTTTGTTTCCCTTGCCTTAGCCTTGCCTGAGGAGACATACCTAGAAAAATGTTGCTATGGCTGATGCCAGACAAATGACTGCCTGTGTTCTCCTCTAGAGTTTTTATGGTTTGGGGTCTCATATTAAGTTTTTAATCTATTCTTTAAGTATTTTTTATTTATTTAAAAGAGGGGGAGAGTGTGTGTGTGTGCATGTGCGTGCACGTGAGGAGGGGGAGGGGCAGAGGAGGAAGGAGAGAAAATCTTTTCATTTTTTTATTTTTTATTTTAAAATTATTTTTATTAACATATAATGTATTATTTGCACCAGGGTACAGGTCTGTGAATCGTCAGGCTTATATATTTCACAGCACTCACCATATCACATACCCTCCCCAATGTCCATAACCTGACCGACTTCTCCATACCCTCCTCCCCCAGCAACCCTCAGTTTATTTTGTGAGATTAAGAGTTTCTTATGGTTCATCTCCCTCCCGATCCCATCTTGTTTCATTTTTCCTTCCTTACCTCTGAAAGCCCCTGTCCTGCTTCTCAAATTCCTCATATCAGGGAGAGCATATGATAATTGATTTTCTCTGATTGACTTACTTCACTCAGCATAATACCATCTTGTTCCATCCACATCATTGTAAATGGCAAGATTTCATTTCTTTTGATGGCTGCATAGTATTCCAATGTGTGTGTGTGTGTGTGTGTGTGTGTATACATATGTATATACACACCACCTCTTCTTTTGATGAACACCATTCTTCTGTTGATGAACATCTAGGTTCCTTCTACAGTTTGGATATTGCTCTTATAAACATTTGGGTACATGCGCCCCTTCAGATCACTACATTTGTATCTTTAGGGTAAATACCCAGTAGTGCAATTGCTGGGTTGTAGGTTAGTTCTATTTTCAACTTTTTGGGTAACCTCCATGCTGTTTTCCAGAGTGGTTGCACCACCTTGCATTCCCACCAACAGTATAGGAGGGTTCCCCTTTCTCTGCATCCTTGCCAGCATCTGTCATTTCCTGACTTGTTAATTTTAGCCATTCTGACTGGTGTGAGGTGGTATCTCATTATGTTTTTGATTTGTATTTCCCTAATGCCGAGTGATGTGGAGCACTTTTTGTGTCTGTTGGCCATCTGGATGTCTTCTTTGCAAAAATGTCTGTTCATGTCCTCTGCTCATTTCTTGATTGGATTATTTGTTCTTTGGGTGTTCAGTATGCTAAGCTCCTTATAGATTTTGGATACTAGACCTTTATCTGATATGTAAGTTGCAAATATCTTCTCGCATTCTGTCAGTTGTCTTTGGTTTTAACTGTTTCCTTTGCTGTGCAAAAGCTTTTGATCTTGACGAAGTCCCAATAGTTCATTCTTACCCTTGCTTCCCTTGCCTTTGGCGATGTTCCTAGGAAGAAGTTGCTGTGGCTGAAGTTGAAGAGGTCACTGCCTGTGTTCTCCTCAAGGATTTTGATGGATTCCTTTCTCACACTGAGGTCCTTCATCCATTCTGAGTCTATTTTTGTGTGTGGTAAGGAAATGGTCCAGTTTCATTCTTCTGCATGATGGCTGTGCAATTTTTCCAACACCATTTGTTGAAGAGACTATCTTTTTTTCCATTGGACATTCTTTCCTGCTTTGTTGTAGGTTAGTTGACCATAGAGTTGAGGGTCTATTTCTGTGCTCTCTATTCTGTTCCATTGATCTATGTGTCTGTTTTTGTGCCAGTACCATACTGTCTTGATGATTATAGTTTTGTAGTAGAGCTTGAATCCTGGAATTGTGATGCCACCAACTTTGGCTTTCTTTTTCAATATTCCTCTGGCTATTCAAGGTCTTATCTGGTTCCATATAAATTTTGGGATTATTTTTTCCATTTCTTTGGAAAAAGTTGATGGTATTTTGATAGGGATTGCATTAAATGTATAGATTGCTTTAGGTAGCACAGACATTTTCACAATATTTGTTCTTCCAATCCATGCATGGAACATTTTTCCATTTCTTTGTGTCTTCCTCGATTTCTTTCATGAGTATTTTATAGTTTTCTGAGTACAGATTCTTTGCTTCTTTGGTAAGGTTTATTCCTAGATATCTTATTGTTTTGGGTACAACTGTAAATGGGATGGACTCCTTAATTTTTCTTTCTTCCTTATTGTTGGTGTATAAAAATGCAACTCATTTTTGTGCATTGATTTTGTATCCTGACTACTGAATTCCTACATGAGTTCTAGCAGTTTTGGAGTGGAGTCTTTTGGGTTTCCTACATAAAGTATCATATCATCTACAAAGAGTGAGAGTTTGACTTCTTCTTTGCCAATTCAGATGCCTTTTATTTCTTTTTGTTGTATGATTGCTGAGACTAGGACTTCCAGTACTATACTGAATAGCGGTGGTGATAGTGGACATCCCTGCCATGTTCCTGACCTTAGGGGAAAGCTCTCAGTTTTTTCTCATTGAGAATGATATTCTCTGTGGGTTTTTCATAGATGGCTTTGATGATATTGAGGTATGTACCCTCTATCCCTGCACTGCAAAGAGTTTTGATCAAAAAAGGATGCTGTATTTTGTCAAATGCTTTTTCAGCTTCTATTGAGAGTATCATGGTTCTTGTTCTTTCTTTTATTAATGTATTGTATCACATTGATTGACTGGTGGATGTTGAACCAACCTTGCAGCCCAGGAATAAATCCCAGTTTGTTGCAGTGAATAATCCTTTTAATGTACTGTTGGATCCTATTGGCTAGTAATTTGGTGAGACTTTTCACATCTGTGTTCATCAAGGATATTGTTTTATAATTCTCCCTTTCAGTGGGGTCTTTGTCTGGTTCTGGGATCAAGGTAATGCTGGCCTCATGAAATGAGTTTGGAAGTTTTCCTTCCATTTCTATTTTTTGGAACAGTTTCAGGAGAATAGGTATTAATTCTTCTTTAAATACTTAGTAGAATTCCCCTGGGAAGCTGTCTGGCCCTGGGCTTTTGTTTGTCGGGAGATTTTTGAGGACTGCTTCAATCTCCTTACTGGTTATGGGTCTGTTCAGGTTTTCTGTTTCTTCCTGGCTCAGTTTTTGTATTTTATGCATCCATTTCTTCCAGATTGTCAAATTTGTTGGTGTACAGTTGTTCATAATATGTTCTTATCATTGTATTCTTTGGTATTGGTAGTGATCTCTCCTCTTTCATTCATTATTTTATTTATTTGGGTCCTTTATCTTTTCTTTCTGATAAGTCTGGCCAGGGATTTATCAATCTTACTAATTATTTCAAAGAACCAGCTCCTAGTTTCATTGATTTGTTCTACTGTTCTTTTGGTTTCTATTTCATTGATTTCTGCTCTGGTTATTGATTTCTTCTCTTCTCCTGCTGGGTTTAGGGTATCTTTGCTGTTCTTTCACTAACTCCTTTAGGTGTAGGGTTAGGTTGTGTACTTCAGACCTTTCTTGTTTCTTGAGAAAGGCTTGTATCACTATATACTTTCCTCTCAGGACTGCCTTTGCTGTGTCCCACAGATTTTGAACAGTTATATTTTCATTTCCATTTGTTTCTATTAATTTTTTCAATTTTTTAAAATTTTTTCAATTCTTTAATGTCCTGGTTGACCCATGACCCATTCATTCTTTAGTAGGATGCTCTTGAGCCTCCATATGTTTGAGTTGTTTCCAACTTTCCTCTTGTGATTGAATTCTAGCTTTAGAGCATTGTGGTCTGAAAATATGCAGGGAGTGATCCCAATCTTTTGGTACTGGTGGAGCCCTGATTTGTGACCCAGGATGTGATCTGTTCTGGAGAATGTTCCATGTGCACTAGAGAAAAATGTGTATTCTGCTGCTTTGGGATGGAATGTTCTGAATATATGTGATGTCCATCTGGTCCAGTGTGTCATTTAAGGCCTTTTTTCCCCTGTTGATCTTTTACTTGGATGATCTGTCCATTTCAGTGATGGGGTGTTAATGTCCCCTAATGTTATTGTATTATTGTCAATATATTTCTTTGACTTTGTTATTAATTGGTTTATGTAGTTGGCTGCTCCCATGTTAGGGGCATAGATATTTACAATTGTTAGATCTTCTTGTTGGACAGACCCTTTTAAGTATGATATAATGTCCTTCCTCATCTTTTATTATAGTCTTTGGCTTAAAATCTAATTTATCTGATATAAGGATTGTCACCCAGCTTTCTTTTGATGTCCATTAGCATGGCAAACTGTTTTCCACCCCCTCACTTTAAATCTGGAGGTGTCTTGGGTCTAAACTGAGTTTCTTGTGGACAGCATATTGATGAGTTGTTTGTTTTTTTTTTTATCCATCCTGACACCCTGTGTCTTTTGATTGGGGCATTTAACCTGTTTATATTCAGGGTAACTATTGAGAGATACGAATTTAATGCCATTGTATTGCCTGTAAGGTGACTGTTACTGTATATTGTCTCTGTTCCTTTCTGGTCTACTACTTTTAGGGTCTCTCTGCTTAGAGGACCCCTTTCAATATTTCCTATAGAGCTGGTTTGGTGTTTGCAGTTTGTAAATTCTTTTAGTTTTTGTTTGTCCTGGAAGCTTTTTATCTCTCCTTCTATTTTCAATGATAGCCTAGCTGGATATAGTATTCTTGGCTGCATATTTTTTACATTTAGTCCTCTGAATATATCATGCCAGGTCTCTGTGGATAAGTCTGATGCTAATCTAATATTTTTACCATTGTATGTTAAAGGCTTCTTGTCCCAAGCTGCTTTCAGGATTTCCTCTTTGTCACTAAGACTTGTAAGTTTTACTCTTAGACGATGTGGTGTGAACCTACTTTTATTGATTTTGAGGGGGGCTCTCTGTGCCTCCTGGATTTTGATGCTTGTTCCCTTTGCCATATTAGGGAAATTCTCAATTGTAGTTCACTCCAATATACCTTCTGCCCCTCTCTCTCTTCTTCTTCTGGAACCCCAATTATTCTAATATTGTTTTGTCTTATGGTATCACTTACCTCTCGAATTCTCCCCTCATGGTCCAGTAGTTGTTTTTCTCTCTTTTGCTCAGCTTCTTTATTCTCTGTCATTTGGTTTTCTATATCACTAATTCTCTCTTCTGTCTCATTTATCCTAGCAGTAAGAACCTCCATTTTTTTTAGTGCACCTCATTAATAGCTTTTATGGTTTCAACTTGGTTAGATTTTAGTTCTATTTCTCCAGAAAGGGATTTTATTTGTCCTGAAAGGGTTTCTCTAATATCTTCCATGCCTTTTTTGAGCCCAGCTAGCACCTTGAGAATCATCATTCTGAACTCTAGTTCTGACATATTACCAATGTCTGTATTGATTAGGTTCCTAGCCTTTGGCACTGCCTCTTGTTCTTTTTTTTTTTTTTATGTGTTTTTCTGCCTTGTCATTTTATCTAGATAAGAATATATGAATGAGAAAATAAAATACTAAAAGGGTGGCAAAGACCCCAGAAAAATGTATGTCAACCAAATCAGAAGAGACACAAAACTAGGGGGAGAAGGGGGGGGGAATACACACACACACACACACACACACACACATATTGAACTGGTGAATAGAAAAGAACCACCCACTTGATTTTGGGTATATTCTGGTCTCTTTGAAGAAACTACCTCCCAAATTTTAAAGAAATAAAAATTTATATATATACAAAAATAAGGGTAAACACAATGAAGGGATGGAATATGACTGTAAAGATGAAAATTTAGAAAGAAAATTTTAAAAAAGGAATTTATAAGATAAGTTGGTTGGGAAAAAAAAAGAGAGAATATGCTTAGGCTGGAGACTAGAACAAAGCCATGTGCTAGATTTAGGGTATATTTTGATCTATTAGAAGAAATTGTATTCCAAAATTTTAAAGAAAAAACTATATGTATAAAAAATAAGGTTAAATACAATGAAAGGATAAAATATTACTGTAACAATGAAGGTTTAAAAAGATTTTTTTAAAGAAGGGTATTGTTAAACTAGTTAAAAAATGTTAAAAGAGGAAAAATGAAAAGTTAAAAAATAGAATAAGAAAAAAATAAAATTAAAAAATAATTTAACTTTTCGAGACTAAAGGATCATGGGGGAAAAGCCATGAATTCTATGGGTTGCTTTCCCTTAGCTCTGGAGTTCTGCTGTTCTCCTTGATCAGTGAAGTTGGTCTTGCCTGGATGTTCTTGCTGATCTTCTGTAGGAGGGGCCTGTTGCAATGAGTCTCAAATGTCTTTTCCTGAGGTGGAATTGCACCACTCTTGCCAGGGACCAGGCTAAGTAATCTGCTCGGGTTCACTCTCGGGAGCTTTTTTTCCCTGAGCACATTCCATAGAGCTCTGGAGGACAGGAATGAAAAATGGCGGCCTCCCAATCTCCGGCCTGAAGGAGACAAGAGGTCAAGGCCCCACTCTTCAGTGCACCCTCAGAGAAGAACAATCACTCCTGTCTCTCTGGTCTCTGGCCATGCTCTATGCTCACCCATCCTGTGACTGAGCATTTCTATCTCTGGCGCAGAGCTCCGCTTGGAGTCTCCAAACCCAGCAGATTCCTGCCACGCATTCCTGCGCCGCTCCTCCAGAAGGAGGAAGAAGGTGATCTCTCTGAATCTGCCACTTGTGGAGTCCCTACTCAAAGAGCAGTTGCTTGACTGTGCCTTGGAAAATGGTTTAAGGTAACCCCGATCTAAAAGCTCACTCCTTGGCTCTGTCTCTGTAGTCAGCTTCCCCACTCCATTACCTGGGAGCTCTGCCACACTCAGGCACCCCCGATCTTTCTGTGACCCCGCAGGATCTGAGACCATACTGTCCCGGCAAGGGCTCCACCCCCACTTAACCTCTGAAGTGATGTCCCTCAGTGCAGAAGGCTTCTAAAATTTCTGATTTTGTGCTCTGCTGCTCCACTGCCTGCCGGGAGCTGGCCCCTCCCCCATGGTCTATCTTCTTGTCCTTTTGGAGTCACTTCTCCGCATGTCTTACCTTTCAGAAAGTGCTCGATTTTCTGTTCCTAGAATTGCTGCTCTTTTTCCCTTCTATCTCCTGTTGAGTTTGTAGGTGTTTGGAATGGTTTGATAACTAGCTGAACTCCTGGAACCTGATGTTATTTTAGTCTGCTATTCCTCTCTCATCTTTTGACATTTGTCAGATAGAGAATATCTTAAGCAGGCTCAACACCCAGGGTGGAGCCTGATGCAGAGCCTGACATGGGGATGGAAGAGGCGCTCAATCTCACAACTCTGAGATCATAACCTGAGCCGAAAGCAAGAATTGGATGTTTAACAAACTGAGCCACCCAGGCACCCCAGGTTTTTTTTTAATATATTTTGAGTTTATTTTTGTATCCTTATATAGTAAGTCACTATTCATATGAATTTTAAAATATAAAAATATATAATATCACATGCTGTTATACACAGATATATATGTATGTATATGTAAATATAAATACAGGAAGTTTGAAAAAAGATTGGAAGATTACACATCAGTTTCAAGAAAATTAGTTTTTTCTATAAAGATGTTGACAATAATGTATGAATTGTTGGATTTTAATTACACTGGTAAAGTGGATTTTAATTAGTGGATTGTAATTACATTGGTAAAGTGGATTTTAATTACATTGGTAAAGTTTTACACCTTTTAACCAAAAAAAGGAACAAAAAAAAAAAAAAGGAAAAGTGATCTAAAGCAAAGAATGACATAGAATAACTTTTGGTGGTAAGGAAGTCTTATTCTCTGAACTCTTTGTATGTTTGCAATATTTCATAATTTTGTAAAATAATTAGACTTGTGTTAGATTTGCCCAAGAAGTACAGATTGGAAATATGATCAAATTTTACTAGGAATCAAATTTTCTAGATATTTAAGTAACCACATTAAGTGTGAAATGTACAGCAATAGAACAGTGAATATTTGCCATTGTTTTAAGAAATATATTAACCAAGTATGAAGTTGTACTTAAACTTAAGAATAAAAATATGCAATTTTCATTCATCCATGATGTGTTACTCTTTACCAAACAAGTTGACATATGTAATCATAATTAATCATGGCCTATTAAAAATACTTTTAATGGGAAAATGAAATACTATGTATTAATTTAATTCTACTTAGTATTTTTCTTTACCATAGATACTTCATTATGGACACTGATAGTTCCCTAACATTAACATTGTATATAATTTTTTCTGTCATTTCTTATAAAGAGGTTTGATCATTTAAATTGATGGCATATTCAAAAATAGCTTGAGTTCAAAAACACAACCAAAAAATAAATTTTGACTTGGTAGAGAAACGTAAAATTCCTTAGCATATCTAACTTTACTCTAAATAGCCGAAGAAAGGAGTTATGCAATTTTCCAGGTAATAGGCATATCAAATACGTTTTTCTTTAATTATGTATAATGCATATCTTAGTTCTTCATTTATCAGCGGTTTTTAAACCATTCCTAATTGTTGTTTAAATCAGTTTATTAAAAGTTAAGACTTGTCAAAAAATTTTTAAAAATCTAAATATTTCCTAGATATAGAAATCATAGTCCTTCAAAATACTGAGTAAAAAGAAAAAAACATAAAATGCTACCAGGATAAAAAACAAACAAACAAAACAAAACAAACTGGCTTCAGAGAACTTAGTTAATCCTAGGCTCTCTAAGAATAATTTTATCAGCATCTATTGACCAATTTTAATTGCATGGTTATGCCAAAATAAAGCTCGTAAATGATTTCTGCCTCTCTCTATTAGACTTTGCAGTTATAATAGTTACAATGACAGCAGAGCTGAAAAATCTCAGAACACAAGACTGCATGAGACTGCCAGAGTAATTTTAGATATTTTTTTATCTTGGATTCTGATCTCCTAGTGTTAGATTCTTGCCTATTTTGAATTTTGGTATCTGTATGGTGAAATTTCATGTCGTAGTATGGAAATTATAAAGTCAAGTTCAAGGTCACCTACAGGTATTGTTACTTACAGAAAATAGTATCAACTTGTGCTGACCAATGAGTGATGAAATGAAACAAAATATTATTCTCATAAAGTTTTAGTAAGTTGGGGACATAGTTTTGTAAAGAATATCTATATTCACCTTGGGTCCCCCAAATTTGAAACTGTTGTGTTTTTAATCTCCTATTCCCATGTGATATTAATCTATTAAAATCTGAAAACTAAGGTCTTGTTTTTCCTATCTGCTGAGAATTACCCCAAATCAGTTTCATCTTAGACGTTTCATTCTCTGAAACGAACCCTCTTCTGTGACACACACACATTCTATTTAGAAAACAAAATTAATTGCAAAGCACCAATTTGTCTTCAATATTCATTATCTGTGAGTGTTTATTACTGTACTAGAAAATTATATTACAATTTTCTTTTAATTATCTTCCTGAGGATGTAGCTCATTTCCTGAAGACAACTGGAAAACATCCAAATGACTACCAACCACAATTAAGTTATGTTTCTTATACAGCAGCTTCAGGAGATATTCAGTCCTTGAGTGTTTACTAAGTGCAGCTTCAATTCTAACCTTGGACATAAAATATTAGTGTATATAATATATATGTGAAAAACTGATGAATTTTTTGGTGGCTTTATATAAAATTGTTTTAGAAAAATTATCTTTCAGTTGATTTCCAGTCTATGTGGATAATATATATATATAATCTATCTATCTAGATATGGAAAGAATTTGGCTATGGCATTTCAGTTTTTATAGGAGCTATTATAAGGAAATATGCACATAACTGGTTAAGAAAAAGGCCTCCCCAGGACCCTGAGGTTTTTCTATCTGGAAGAAAAGAAATATTAAATAAACGGTATAGGAAGAAAAATGACATACTATTCATAGAAGGAATATAAGGATTTTTCTCTTTGAGACATTAGAGATTCTGCATGTGATTGTGGGTTTTGGGAGTAAGTAGAACATGTGGGCCCATACTGAAGATAGGCTGGGGCCAACAGAGTACTTTTTAATTTTTAAAGTATCCAACCGTGTTATTTCATGGAATTGAGCGTGTTTGTTATTACATGTGCTGTGGTTAAAGAGAGGCTGGAACAGTATCATAGGCACATCTTCAGGAATCACAAGCAAGATTTAGTCACGCTCAGGAGAGAAGAGGCAGTTTATTATCATTTTCATGTACTAAGTCCATTTATTGAGCAAGCACACAATAAACGTTAGCTTTTACTCTCATGGGGGAGGATGTGATTGCGAGAACTCCCGGAGTAGGTGCAGCTAGTGGATGCTTCCAGCAGGGGGAAGCAGACCCCTTCATAGTGGGGTAGCTGATTTCAAAAGCATCCCATTTGCAACTAACAATTACCAGGGAGTTGGTTTGTTGGTATCTCTCAGTAGTCATTACTGGAAACATGATGGTGCTAACCATCTTCTTAATCTTCCCTCTTTTGTAGGCATTTATTTTTTCAACCTGCATTTTTTTTGAGTTAAATCTGATGGAGTCAGTAAATATTTTAGGAGCAGAAAAAGGGTACAGAAAGTACTTTATATATTTTTATATATTGATAAATACATTACTATTGTCCAGTCTATAACACAGCCTCAATTAATGATTTATGCTCCAGATTCCCTACTGAGTCTGGAGTCTAGAACCACAGATGCCGTGGCAGGCACTGCCCAAATCTGGACATAGCCACAGATAAATTGGAGGTACAAACATAATATTGAGATCTCACAACTTTGCCACTTCAGCTTGTTTTTGGTTATGCCTTGGTTTCTCTTTGTCCTGTCCAATTGCAAGGAGGAGAGCTAGAAAAGGTTACCTAACAATATTCATGCAGAATTCTAAGCCTATTTTTAAGCCCATTCAGACAAACGGAACTGCTGCTATTCACATGCCCTTGTCTTGTTCTACTTGTTGGAATTTTCTTCAAGTTAAATGAAGATTATTGGACTAGATTACATCCTGTGTGATAAGGACCTAAAGTGTTTGGTTTGGATAATAACAGAAAGAATGACTATAAAATACTGGAGATTTCAGAATGTTGAAACGCCCTTTTAATTTAAAAGAAGTTTTGTTACAAAATACCCAAAGCTTCAGGCGCTCATTGTCCTATCAACTAAGCTTTTTCATTCATTTGCTTATTTTGTGATTTTACAATCAGCACTGATCTCATTTTCTATTCCCTAGGTGGGGATGTGGGGGGGTGGGAATCTATTCGGTTCATGTATATTTTTCCTGCTGTCTCTGGGTTTCTGTATCATACTTTTTTTATTTCTTTAAAATAAGTCTTACATTTTCCTTCTTAGCCCCTTAAGGCTGAGCCTCCCTCAAGCCTTTCACTCAATTCCATAGTTTAATCACATTAAACATAGAAGATGTATTATCACAAAAAGTGGATAAAGAATTCTGTGCTTTGAGTAAGTACTTATTGTCTACTTGCCACTACGAGTGGTAGGAAAGTCACTCTCTCCTAACTGGTTATCTTTTTGATGTAAATTTTATTCTCTTTCATATTAGACAGTAAAAGCAAGATTTTCCCCCTTACTGACCCAGTTTAAGAGTATTATGCTTCTCCTTCTCAAAGAATATTTAGTCTATGTAATATGAATGGAAAGGAGCTGGGAAGTGCCCAAGTCTATATAAAATGATTAGCATTTACATCATTGGTTGACAAGCTGTCTCTTTTACTAAGTTGCCTTCATGTTTACCTAAAAGGGATAATATGTTGGCAGAACTCATTTTACTGATACGGCATATGTTTCTGGGTTGTTGAAATCCCACTTATCTTTTAAGATGTTGCTGAAGCACCATCTCTTCCATGAAGGCTAAAGCATTGATTACTTTGTTCTTCTGTACATGAACCATGTCTCCTCATGGTTCCTACTACTGGTTTTGGAAATGAACGATTACTATAAGTGGCTTGAGCACAGTGACCTATAGCTACTCACCATAGTGTCCAACAAATACCTAGTAGGTAGAAGCATGCAATAAATTGTGTTATTTCATACCCATCACATCTTGTTTTCTAATGTTTAAATTTTATTCCTCAGCTGGAATATTTGTATTTCAGCTGACTCACTTAAAGCAAATATTGTCATTATAAGTAGACAGGAGTAAGGTGGTAAAAGCATTTATAGAGTTTATCAAGAAAACAATTATGGCTGCTTTATTTCCTTCACAAGAAAAGCAAACACTGGCAATATTTATGTAGATATTTTCTTACTGGACTGAAAATTATAAAACTGGTTACTTTAAAAAATAGTAACTTATTCTTTTACTTGGTTTAAGCTATGTAGAAGCACCCTTAACACTTTAGTTGGTTTGAGAAAGATAGTGTAAAATGCATTGTAGATAAAATTTAAGAAAATATTACTTAAGAGTTAACAATAGATGGCAGTATTTTATGACCTTCTCTAGAGACTACCTTTTCTAGACCTTCTCCCTAATTCCCTCCATATTATCATTCTTTCTTAAAACCAGAGTGGGAGGGGTGCCTGGGTGGCTTAGTGGGTTAAGCCTCTGCCTTCAGCTCAGGTCATGATCTCAGGATCCTGGGATCAAGCCCCACATCGGGCTCTCTGCACAGCAGGGAGCCTGCTTCCCCTTCTCTCTCTGCCTGCTTCTCTGCCTATGTGTGATCTCTCTCTTTCTCTGGGAAAAAAAAAAAAAAAAGAAAAGAAAACAAACAAAAAAAACCAAACCAGAGTGGGTAATTAGTATAGAACTTCACTGGTGTTTATATACTATTGCATGTTAAAAAAAAAAAAAAATCTGGCAATGCTAATGACCTAGAAATTGGTGGTTTATGGAAACACATGCTTGCTTGTGGCTATACAATCTTTTTAAAATACTTTTCCTTCCCATATTTTGACAATTCTTTACATTTTCTTAAATTGTTACCTTTCTCAAGATAAATATTTTTCCCCCTTAATGACAGTGTTACTTAGGCCTCACAAAATAGACCCATCCATGCA
The DNA here is from genome assembly GCA_004024625.1 of Mellivora capensis. NCBI lineage: Eukaryota > Metazoa > Chordata > Mammalia > Carnivora > Mustelidae > Mellivora > Mellivora capensis. Next base: position 94,831 of record PISX010002504.1, on the reverse strand, counting down.
AGAGTTTGAATTGGAGGTGAGCTTCAGAGAGAACCAGTGGGATCTCTATTTTTGCTGCTGGCTTGGGTAGAGGCAGAGGCTGGTTACCTCTGGGTTCTGGAGCAGCAGCAACTCCCTTAGCAGGCAGTTGTGCGATGAAGTCTGTGGAGTTACTTCTGGAAGCTCATCCAAGTAGTCTTTCTACAAAACAATGAGATCTCAAACATCCTTTAATAAATCTACTGGAGCTTGGGACGCCTGGGGGTGGCTCAGTTGGTTAAGCAGCTGCCTTTGGCTCAGGTCTTGATCCCAGCATCCTGGGATCGAGTCCCACATCGGGCTCCTTGCTGGGCAGGGAGCCTGCTTCTCCCTCTGCCTCTGCCTGCCACTCTGTCTGCCTGTGCTCGCTCGCTCTCTCTCCCTCTCTCTCTGACAAATAAATAAATTTTAAAATAAATAAATCCACCGGAGCTCAAACCAAGTAGAAAAGGTTATTCTGTTTCCTGTAATGAAGAAACTCATGTCTTATTTTAAAATATTATATCCGATGCCTTCATCTACCCAGAAACCCCACACTTAGCTTCACTCATGGTGAATCCTTGAAAACCATTTGTTAATGATAATAATGAGCATTTGCTGAAACATAATTTAAAGAGCTTTATTTTGCACAAAACTGGGGCTTGCTTTTTGTTTTTGTCAATAAGAAGGCAAATGCTCTCTACTTAACTAGATCTCTATCTTGTTAAGAAAGAAGAATTATAGGGGTTGGGGTCTTTTAAGTTTTGACTTGAGGGGCACCTGGCTGGCTCAGTCTGTGGAGCATGTGACTCTTGATCTCGGTGTCATGAGTTCCAGCCCCATATTGGATGTAGAGATTACTTAAATTTTGACTTGAAAACCTAACTTTCTAGGCCAAGAAATGTGTTTACTGAAACCCCCATGAAGATAGATATATATCTCAAACATTTTCTTTTCTATATCCTTTTGGAACAAGTTCAGAAATATTTCTGCAGCCAAATACATCTGTCAGTTTCTTAACTTTTAAAGCAAAATTTATGAATTTCATCAAATCATTGCATGATAAAATGAAAGAAAACAGTATAGTATGAAGCATAAAATGGCCTTTTATCCAAGTACTCCAAGTATTGTCTTCAATTTTATCTATCTACACTAAAAAAGATGAAGATTTGCTGTTTAAACTTCTCTTTTTTTTTTCTAAAGCATCTAAGAGTCAGAGAGGATATGACAGAATTGATATTTACTATAACATTCATCTTACTATCCCAACAAACTAAACTGCTTAAATTGTATCCTTTGCTGTTTCATTAGAATCACAAGGAGTTTAAGGTTTATTGGTTTAAGAGTAAGTTTGAAACTCTCTCTGACACCTTTCGCTTCTTTATACCTGCAGGGCACATAATTGAATTGATCATAAGACTTGTCCATGGCACATTCTCAATGTTGATCCATCTTCAGCCATCTTTTAATTATTCCTTATTCATTTGTTTCTATAATATAATGGACACCGATACACTTTCTGGCTGTGGTTTGTGTTTTCCATATTTATACAATATGCATTCTTTCTGGAATACCAAACTACTTGAGAGATGAAACAAACAGGAGGACTAGCTTCAGTCCTTCAGTGAATGAGTATTTTATATGGAAAGAACATACCATTAAAAAATAATTTGTAATAAAAATACAAGTTAGGGGCATCTGGGCGGCTCAGTTGGTTAAGTGGTTGCCTTCGGCTTAGATCATGATCCTAGGGTCCTGGGATTGAGCCCCACATCTCTCTCTCTTCTTAAAAAAAAAACAAAAACATATATATATATATATATACATATATATATATGTATATATATATGTAAGTTAGTGCATAGCATTTCTGATGAAGTTATTGCTTTCACAAATGAAAACTTCAAGTAGCTTAGAGAAATATCAAATTAGATAAATTATTTGAAACAAAGGTTAAATTGTGTAAGTCATGTTGCTTTACTATTTGTATTTAAGCACGATGTGCTTTTTATAAGTGGCAGAAGAATAGGGGATGAATATCATGCTGCTCACTTATCCCTGAGCATGATTAAGTTACAGATCACTCTTTAGAAACCTTCACTTGTATAACTGGTTGGGAAACCTGATCAAGGACAGAACTCAATCTCCTTCAAAAAAATATAAAGTATTTGGGGCACCTGGGTGGCTCAGTGGGTTAAAGCCTCTGTCTTGGGCTCAGGTCATGATCTCAGGGTCTTGGGATGGAGCCCCGCATCGGGCTTTCTGCTCAGCAGGGAGCCTGCTTCCTCCTCTCTCTCTCTGCCTACTTGTGATCACTGTCTGTCAAATTAATAAATAAAATCTTAAAATATATATATATATATATGAAGAATTCTAAAACCTTAGGGGTGCCTGGGTGGCTCAGTTGGTTAAGCATCTGACTCTTGGCTCAGGTCATGATCTCACGGTCATGAGGCCAAGTACCCCCCACCCCCACTCCGTGGAGGCCCATATGGGGCTCTTTCTCAGGCTCCATGCTAGGTATGGAGCCAGCTTAAGATTCACTCTATCCCTCTGCCACTCCCCCCACTTGTTCTTTCTCTTTCTTGAAAAAAACACCTCATACTTAACCTTCTAGAATTAACATTATGCAATAAGTCTATAAATATATTGTCTGTATTCACATTTTCATACATATCCCATTCATTCATATTCAGTATATATATATAGATAGATAGATAGATAGATAGATATTTGTGAGCTTTTCTTGAGTAGAAGTTTTGTTTTAAAGATTTTATTTATTTATTTGACAAAGAGGAAGAGATTACAAGTAGTCAGAGAGGAAGGGGGAGGGGGAAGCAGGCTCCATCCCAGGACCCTGAGATCATGACCTGAGGCGAAGGCAGAGGCTTAACCCACTGAACCACCCAGGCACCCTGAGTAGAAGATTTTTGTTGGAGACCTGATATGGTTGAAGCAATCCTAGGTTTAGAAGCTTGAATATTTGGAGTCCTGTTTTGGGTAAAAATAGAGTGGCAGAATAAAAAATAATAACAAAGAATTGTTGAGAGTTTTCATGTTAATAACCAGTTGAAACTAGATTTAATAGTAAAAGCTTTAAAAGACTGTATGTACAGTGTGGCAGCTTACAAAGGCTAATCAAAGACAGACATCATTCTGTATTTTTCTATTACATCCCTGAATTAATGTGCTACAGCTTCCATATTAAAAATGCCATAGATTGAGTGGCTTAAACAAGAGAAATTTATTTTCTCACAGTTTTGGAAGCTGGAAGTCTAAGATAAGGTGTCAGGAGCTTGGTTTCTCCTGAGCGTCCTCTCATTGGCTCACAAATTGCCACCTCTTCCCTGCTTCCTCACATGGCCTTTCCTCTGTGCTCAGGAACCCCTGACATTACTTCTGTGGGTCTTAATCTCCTCATCTTATAAAGACACCAGTAAGACTGGGTTAAATCTTAGGGTCAGGCCTACTGGCCTGGTTTTTACTTACCATAGTAAGGTCCTATCTCCAAAAATAGTCCCATTCTGAGGCACTGGGGATTAGACTTCACATAAGAATTTTAAGGGGACACAATTCAGCCCATAATAATCCTCTTATTTGAAATACAATCATCACCCAGACACCTTATAAACTCCATATTCCAACTGAAATAGAAAGTTTCTCTTCTCCTGAACAAGCCAGGATTTTACTGCTGTCTCACTTTTGTAAAATACATTCTTTTTCTATTTTTCCCTATCATGATTTTGTTCACCCTTCAAGACTCTATAACTTCTTCTGGGGACATTTTTTTTTTAAAGATTTTATTTATTTATTTGACAGGCAGAGATTCAGGTAGAGTCAGGTAGAGAGAGAGAGGAGGAAGCAGGCTCCCTGCTGAGCAGAGAGCCTGATGCAGGGCTCGATCCCAGGACCCTGGGATCATGACCTGAGCTGAAGGCAGAGGCTTTAACCCACTGAGCCACCCAGGCGCCCCTTCTGGGGACATTTTTAATTAATCTGGTTAGAAGAGATCTCTGCCCCTGGGTTCTGTTAATTTTTTGTTTGTTGAGCTTTTATCAGATGAATCTTCTATCAGAATTGATGTGTGCCTTATTTACTCTTTTATACTATTCTATAGAAGTCTTATTTATTTGTAAATCTCTGCACTACATGCTACAATGCCTTGTGAACAGTGAATACTAAATATGTTACTGACTGGTTAAGACTTAATGATGTGAAAAGGCTGGTTCTGTTTTCTTCAGTCTGTTAGCATTTCTTCTGCGTCAGTTTTATCCATTCAGACTTTGTCATAAAAATTCCCAATAACTCACACTGCCCTTTTAATGATTACCTTGTTTAGCATGTTTTGTACATTTTGGAGCATAATTCTCTTAGTATTTGATAGACCAAAAGAGCCTGGATAGAGAACATTTGAAGAGCCAACTACCAAGACTGATCTAATTAGTTTATATAGAACACAAATAATTACTGGAAATAAAATTGTTTTGATGACATTATTAGAGTGGGAAGGGAGTACCGTAGAGTAAATGTACAGGGTAAAGGAATATTTATTAACCTAGTTCAGGAAGATTAAAAGTGATGCATGAAAGTCCCCAGGGTTTCTATTTTCTGTTTTGGAGAGAGTAAGAAGTCATTAGACCAGAAGCCATGTAAAATGTGTAGCATTCACAATCTCTCTCTATATATCTCTATATAATATGACTTTGGAATCTCTTATTTCCCTATGAAGATTTGTGTAAAATCATTATAAAAGTGTCTCTCTGGGTTAGCGAACAGCAATAAAGGAGCTGGAATATGATGGTGAGAGTTTTTGGAAATACAGTGATTTTCCTAGGCAGGTTTTGGAGGAAATGAATGATCTCCCCTCTTGAGAAGTGAAAAAATGATAGTTTTGGGGGGTTCACTCTAAGATACAAATAAAATAAGAGGGGTTCCTAGAGTGGTATTATACTCTACAGTGCCACATGTGGGGTTCCCACAGATGGGTCTTTTGGTTCTGTGTGTGTGTGTGTGTGTGTGTGTGTGTGTGTGTGTGTGTGTTTTCCCCCTTATGGTGTGTAAGAGAAGGAGCTTTTTTATATTTCCTAGTTTTTGACAATCCCTCCAGGAGGCCAGTCTTTGAACTCCTACACATCCATTCCCACAGATGCTAAATTTATCTGGAGCACACTTTGGCTCGAAATCCAGAACAGATGGAGAAGGATGCTGTCTAAGAAAAGCAGAAATGACAGAATTACATTTGGCTTGAATGTTCTTCATTAAGATAATTTATTGTGTTAATGCTGTGACTGCATCATTCTATTCCAAGGGTAAGAGACTGCTGGCCTAAGTATTGCCAGAAAAGAAGAACACCAGTATTCCATTTTTTCCCCCCTGGTCAGCAATAAAGTAAAAGATAGAAATGGAAAGAGGAAAAAAGGCAGGGGATAGAAAGAGAGGTCTTTCTTTGGAGAGTAGGTGGGGCAAAGAGTGGTCTGGGGAACAACATTTAGGAATCCATTTAGGAATCTTTGTATTCGAACTCGGGACTTATGAGCAGGCAATTGGGGAGAACATTGCCAAAATTCTCTTCTCTTTGAGGTTGTAGTGATTAAAACATAGAAGTAAGTATAGAAATGATAAATTGACCTGCACTGAATTTAAAAAAAAATAGGGATATTATAAGGAAATTCTCATATGTAGCCCTTAGAGATTTAGGCTAGCCAGTATTTACTTCTGAAATTGAAATGTACCAGTATTGAATTCAATTGGTGGGTCAGTCCTGATAATTTCAAGGAGGAATGTGTAAACTCATGATGGGTATGGACTTAGATGGCCAGCCATTTTAGGTTCTAAATTTTCAGAACCTGTGTGTCCCATGAAATTCCTCTTAGTGTTTATGGACACGGTACACTGAGTTAGTAAAATCTAAGGGCACAATTTTTATTTACATTATAGTAAAATAAAGTGGAATGCTGATTTCCTGTGCTTTCTTCCATGGATAAAACTTCTGCCTCATACAATGAAACCAGACATGGCCTCTCCAGTTCTTAATCACCTGCAGAATCTTGATAAGATTCTGATTCACTAAGTCTGGGATGGAATTCTGAATTTCTAACAAGCTCCCAGTGTTGCAGCTGAATTATTAAAAAAAAAAACTCTAAGGAGAAAGGCCTTAGGTTATAAAAGATGCATCTCTATGTATCAAATACTTTCTTAATGAATTTGTACATAGTTAAAAAATTTAATCAAATTATTTTGGGGGAAGATTTGAAAAATGTGAAGTCCTTAAGTTGGGGAACAGACAATAGGTACATTATGGTTTTTTAATTTTTATTTGTATAAATATTACCATAGAACATCAGAAGAAAATCTGTATGTTCACCAAATATATATATGAATAAAATTTAATTTTGTATTTAAAATATATAATTAATGTTAGTGATTTAAATCAGTCTTTTCTGTCTTCCCCTCATATCCATTTGAGTATGTAGCAGAGTTTCTGCTATTTTTGGCACTTACTATATTCTAAATTAATGAGATAGTAAGGAATATGCTTTTTTTCATGGCAATTATATATAATAAATCTTATAAATATCTAAGACAGATAGATTTATCCCTGGGAAGAGGACATATCAACTCTTACTGGTCTATTTCTCCAGGATTCATTTTATACACATTTGCATACATTTATACATTTTATACACTATTATGAGTTGAGTAAAAGTTTTCTGTCCTATTCTTTGTCCCCAGTACTGCTTTAGAACCCATCTTATAGAAATTCACTGGGACAAAAAGTCCTGAACATTTTACAATAGCCAAACTATGGAAAGAGCCTAGATGTCCATCAACAGATGAATGGATAAAGAAGATGTGGTCCTGAACATTTTAGGAGAAGCTGATGTGTCTCTGGCTAAGGTAAGCTGTGTTGATTTTATGTGGAAGTCAGGACAACGCTGAAAAGTGCAAGACTTAATAAGGAGAGACAGGGAGATATTATTAAGAGATGGTAGCAAATGTGTCAGTGAGAAAGACAGGATATGAGAACAAATGATGTGAGGTTAGGAGTGATTTTAAGAGGTGAATTACAGTCTTATATTTTCCTTCTTCAAAATGTGGAAACTGAACATGAATCTTCTATCTCAAAGTTTAATCTCTCTTTCCTTCAGGATTCCAGAGAACACTCCAATTTTGTCTACTTCGTGAAACCCCCTGACCATAATGCTCTGGTTAATTTTAGTTCTAGTGTCATGATTTGTATTATATTTACCACATTGCTTATTAGTTGTCTCATCAGTAAAATGTGTGGATTAATAAGACAATTTATGTGTTAAAAAGGACAGCTGATTGTAAGCCAGAAAATGCTGGTTCTGTGCTTGGCATTTCTATCTTCTCTCTGTGTGACCTTGAGAAAACTACTTAATGTTTTTTGGTTTCATAATGATAGTGGGTAGGCCTCATCAATCTGTCTGATTCCGAACCTCTAAATTTCAATCCCATGAAACACATTTTGATGAAACTAACCCATTTAAAGTAACCAAAATTGCTACAGAATGCAAATCACAAACGTTTGACATCTCTGATTTTTGTTAAAAAAAAAATCTTTACAGAACTCTTTCATTTGATGATGGAATATATACTTGACATAATTACAAACTATGTTTAAATATTCTGTCCTAGGAAATAGTGAAAGTTTCTAATGAAATGGAAACTGTCATGCTTTAACATAAGCATTTTTAAAAAAAGAACGATGAAATTAAATGTGTGATATGTTTTTATTAAATTCTTAAGCTTTTGAAATAATATTAAATCAGAGGTTAATTTTATATATGTGTCAAAATTTTCTGTAAATGGAAATATCTTGGACATAATTTTAAAAGTCTGTGAGAAATAAATTCAATATATATAAAATATATATTACATATATTATGTATTTGTTTCACTACATATACTTAAGCCATTAAGAGAAAATTCAAACTCAGATCATCTACTTATATGATTTTTCAATATTTGACTGCCAGTTGATTGAATGAGGGCTAATTTATGTTCACATGTATACTATAGAGTATCTCTCTAAATAAAAAAGCCAAAACAAATTGAGTGCAATTTTAAAATAGTGCTTCATATGAAGACCATATTTTTTCCCACTTAGAAAAGGTAACCCTACAAACTCTAAAAAAAAAAAAAAAGTCCAAGGGCATCAAGTACTATGAGGTAAGAGATAAACTCACCCTTACTAGAATTGCCTTGAATTATCTTCAATTCTTCATTTATCAGAAAACTTCAGGTAAATGTTTAAAATAGGAATTATAAGAGATATTCACAACAGTGTCAACTGAAGGCATCACCATACTTAATAAAACTGAATCACAGGATGCTTTAATGCAATAAGCTGTAATCTAAATTTTAGATATGTCTTAGAAATAAAAATCCCAGATAATATTAAAATGAGTGATTACATGTGTTTATGTATTCAACAATCATAAACATACATAAAGAATATTTCAAGTGTCTCAACAGAAATTAACTAAAGAAGTTGGCGAGATAATAGCACACGTTGTTTTGTCAAGGGCATTTTAAAGACATGATACCATATGTAATTTCTATTGACTAATACATACTTTCTTAAACATAAAGAATAATTTCTGTTAAAATTACTAATCTAAAATGTTAGAACATTTATAATATATTATAAATATAATTAGGAATATTTTAACATTTCACCGTACATTATTATTCTGTAGCCAAAATCCTTCAAAATTATTTATGGAAGCTTACTGTAATTTATAATACTTATGGCAGATTATTGCAAGTTCACAATTCAAACACATTTATCTCTAGTTCCCAGTCATCTCTAAACTCCAACAGTAGCTTTCATTTTGTTCATTAATCTTCTACCCAGTTCCACTTCGGCACTTTCTCTAAAGAAGTTTCCCAGAGCCCTAGAAATTTAGTGATTTGCCATTAATTTAGTTGACTGTTTCTGATGTCCGATCTTTAGCAAAAATTTAATAGCAATTACTGCATTCACAGAATTACATATAAAAGAGTGCCTAGGAGTTCTCATGATAGAGACGATTAAAAATCTTCTGAAAACCAAGATTAATAAGGTTTGTAGGAACAGAAGATAGAGTATCTAAATGATTTTCTTAACATTTAGAGAATAAATAAGAACTTTATGTAGTGTTTGTAAATACTTTCACCATCTGTTTAACTAAGTCTTTCTGTTCTTAATTTCATTTTTGCTGTGTTTCACCTTGAGGATAATGCAATTTTAGTAACGGGATTTTACTTACCAAAATATGGATCCAAAGTTCCTTTTGGTCTTAATCTACAGATAGAAAATGGAAAAATTTATGGTGACCAAATGGCTAACTATCCATTTTCTTGGGCACATTGGGAGCATGAGCATTTGGATTATAAAAATTAAATAATATATATTTTTTTCTTTTTCTATTTCAAGGTCAGAAAATCATTGCAAACTTAGTCTTTTACAATGAACTTCTAGATGATTCATTTATGAAATAGTCCTCTGTGTCTAAGATAATTGTTAATTTATAATTTTCTCTTCTAGAAGGAAAGAATTTCCCAAGGGGTGAAAAGACAAGAAGCTAAACTTCCTTTTCAAAACAGTCAGGATCACACAACCTCAGACATTGAGAAATGAAGTTGAAAGTGAAATGGGGGCTTGAATTCCAAAATTCTAACATAACTAACCTTGCTGGGAAGGATAGTAGAAGCTTGCAGGAAGACTGGTGTCCAGGCTGAAAATCTACCCTCAGTCAGTGGGGATGGCGTCACGGTAATGGGTTCTGGTAAATTTCAAGAGGGGTTCTCGGTTCCAGGAATGTATTGCAGGTCTAAATGCCTCTTCCCAAACAGTATCAACTGTTTATCTTCTTATAATTCAAAATACTGATAGAATATGTTGAGCCAGTTTCAGCTTGATAGTAAGATGTCAGTAATAATTTTTTAATGAAACCGATAAGGTTTATTGATCTCTGATCCAAATTAGGTGACTCTGTTGGTAAGAGTTCCCTATCACTTATACTTGGAATCATGTCAACTAGGTAGGAATACCTTTTATATCATGATTCAAGTAACATTTTAAGTGACACTATGTCAAAGAGAGCACACTGTTTAATATGTTGTAGTTGTCCAATAGATCCATTCTTTAGAACAACTTTGACAGAAAGAGGTGGAAGAGAGAAAGACTGCCTTGTGTCCAGTAACAGGAAGAGCAGGGAAGAATCACTCAAGTGTTTTTGCTTAAAAGAACTTCTGTCCCTGTGTACAGTGTGGCAGCACTCTCGTTGATGGTCTCTTCTTCACTACAAACCACCTGGATACTCTAATCAACACCCTACTAATAGGCTCGATACCATGATGCATTAGCAAGTGGTGATATTTTAATGAGATTTCACATAGAGAAAGAATAGTGAGGATTCACTACATATCCAAGAGCAAAACTTATATGCTCCCTCAGGATCATGGATCTTTGTCTTATCTCCTTTCTTCACGTAGAATCTAAAAATAATTTCCTTGGACCTGAGACCTTCTGCTCTGCTCTCACCTTATACTATTCATTCAGCAAGTGATAGGCCATTAGTATCCTTGCCTCACTCAAGAATCAGTCATTAATTATCACTTAGCTAAGGAGCATCAATTATCATTTAAGAGTGTCTTTTGGATCTCTGATATCCTAATATATGTTGCTTATCAAAATTTGTTTTATAGAGATGTCTTCTTCCTATATGGAGTACTGGTAGAGGTTGGGTTGAGTGAGAAAAGGACAAGGCTAAAAAAAGTGGCCAAAAACTACAATACTTCGAGTTTTAGTGGTATTACAGTTTGTTGTGATGGTAGTAGTTTTCTTCATGACCTAGAATGCACTGAGATTTTGGCTTTGTTTTTGTTTTCAGTCATGTAAAAAAAATGTGATGCTTATACTGTTTATGAGGGGGGGAAAAAAGTCCAAAAAGAATTCAGAATTCTCTCCCCCTCCTTTGGAATGTGAGAGTGGGGACACATTTTAATAGATGTATCATAGATTTTTACCCAAAGTCCTTTCTTGTATATGCTTAAACCAATAATCAAATGAAAGAAAACACTATTTAACACCTAATTGACTACAACAAGTTCTGCCTCTAAGGTAATGGCAAAATTTCATGGTCTACTAAGTTTCTCAGTGTTATAAAACAGTCTGTTTCTTTGAGAGGTTTTAATGTTATATAAGGTTATTAGGCATTATAACACAGGAAGATACAAGGACAATAACCCCAGCCAAGGCTATATTTGCCTACACGAAACATTTACTATTGATCACTTGCTCTTCTGAGTTCATGTTTTAACTTCCATAAAACAAGTCGTGCATATCTGTGAGGGCCACATCTCCACGTGCCACTTCACAGTGAAACTCTGAAACTAAACTGAAAGCCACACTCCCGGCTGACGTAGCAGGCCAGCAGCAGCCACATCATCACTAAGGAACTCCTTCAACGTTTGTTCATCGCATGGTCCAGCTAATAACGCCAATGTCACACAAAATTTAATCTGTCCTTTACCTTCTTACCTTCATTTCTCTTTTTGTTGAAGCTGGTACTGATGAAGTAATATGTATTTTAAATGATACAAAAGCATTTAACATGAAGAAAAAAGATTAACATTCCAGTTCCTTCGGCCAAGTTTGACAGCCACAGGTACATACCCTGAGCAGTTTCCTGTAGATCTTTCCAGACATCGGACAAAAATCTGCAATTTATATTGGGTATATTGTTCTGTACTTTCTTTTTGTTTCACTTCATTACAGCTCTACTTCGCTCTTCTATGCCTATGATAATCTTTGGATGAACTGTACTACAAAGAAAATTCCCCCTTTATAGTCGTTCTAGTGTTGATATAGTTTCCAAGTAATGTTGCTTCAAACACTGTATCCTTTATATATTCTATATCTTAACACAATTATTCAGTAGAAGCAATATATATGTAACTTTTAAAAATTTATATACATACACACACTTTTTAAAAAGGAAAATTTGGGGTCCAATGGGTTAGCAATAAAGGAAATATTTTGGTTGCTATTTCCCTCCAAAAATGTGGCACTGAAATTCCAGAATAATGCACAGGTCTGTCAAGTATTCCATATCCTTAGCACAATGAATTTTGTCAATTATTTTTATTAATCTTTGCCAACTTGAGAGTGAAAAATTATCTTTTACTTGAATTCTTGAACTTGGCATTTTTAAATTTGAGGTTAAGCTTATTTGAAAATATGTATTGGTCATTAAACTCTAGTTTTTCTTGTGAGCTCCTCTTGTTTATCATATTGCATATATTGGTAATGCTTCTCCAATTGTCTTTTAAAAAAATTGTGGAATTTTTATACAAAACATTTTAATCTTTGTGGAATTAACTTATTTTTTTTCTTTGTGGTTTCTTCATTTTGTAATGCATAGAAATAGTTGTTTCCACCTGAACTGGTGTCTGTGGCAATGGCTACTCCATTTACCATCTGGAGGCAGATGTTCCTTCCTGAGCCTTTTTGTCTCAGATATCATTCTACCTTCAATGTGTTTTCTTCTATCTTTGAATATACTTCTGTTTATTCTGGTTGTTTCCTCAGGAACATTTATGGTATTCTTATCATTTGCATTTGTAATACCATATATTCTCTTTGTTTTAGATGCAGAAGAATTCTCTAAATTGTTCCTCCACAACACTAATGTCATTTTCTTCTAAAATATTTGCTCTTTATTGTTTCAGGCACAAATTTTAAATCTTCTATTGTGTTAGTAAGATTTTCTCTAAAAGTATGAAATTTGAATTAAAGTACAGAGCCTTGGTATGAGGCTGGGAATTAGAGAATTGCTAGATTATGAATATGACTAGAGTCATTCCCATGTACAGGTATAAACTTGGATTGGAGGTACATATGTCTGTATTTTTTTGTTTGATCTCACTATTTAATTTCCAAGCCTTCATCTCTACTTTGCTTGATGAAATTCTTCTAAGCATATATCAGTCTTTAGCATCAGTTTATTTAAGTAGTGATTATTATAAAACTATAATATTTTAAAATCTTATCAATTCACTTACCAAGTGATTCTTACAAAGCTAGAAACAAGCAAACAGTTTCCAACTTATTTGTCAGATCCTGTTGAACACAGTACCCCACACAACCCCCACTCAATTCTTTTCCCAGAATTCATTTAGAATTTTAGGTAGAGAGACACATGTCCCAGGGGGTATTTCAGTAAGCGTGAATATTTTGAGAAAGTCTGAGACTGCCACTAATATCCTTTTAGGGTGTTGTAGGATATATCTTAGGCAGGTTTTTAGGTCTTTAGTGTACATTAAATAAGACACACCCTATATGAGTAAATATGCTTTGAGGGACACCACATACTTACATTAATTGAAAGTGATTAAAGGAATTATATGATGAAAATACGGAATAGCAAAGTAGCTAAAATTTCCATTTTAAGTCTTCTAATTTAGCTACAACAGCTTTTAAATTAACTCCACCAAGTGCCCTTTTTTTTTTTTTCTTCACAATCCTTTGTAAGCTTCTGGTGTTTGCTTTTATAAGCTTTTAGAGTGATTTACTAAAGTTTAATTATTCCTCACAAGGGATCAGTGTTCCCACCAATCTGTAGCAGGCTTAAGTGTTCCGTGCCATGTTATATGAGTGGGACAGAGGATTATGCATTCTTTCATTTAAGGTGAAAACCGCACCAGTTGATTTAATTGTTGTGACCATCGCTTTACAGTATTGCATTGCCTATTATATCTTGTTTTTTTCTGAAATTATAAAATTTCTTTGTGTGATTAAATTAGCTGATTTACTTAGTTTGTAAATACATACCATTCTTCTGGGACTGAAATGTGAAGAAAACATCATTGTCATTTGGCTGCACCATAGCTTTTATGTTGGAGAAGATAAAAGGTCACTGAAATCCAGCTGAGAGATGTTGCCTTTTACCATTTTAAGGGAAAAGAGTGCCAGATAACTGTGACAACTCTTGTCCTGTGGAGATCTAATAAGTGTCTCCCCTTCTCCCCCAAAGATACTATTGGTTCTGGAGATTTCCACCCAAAGCTTTCTTTAATAATGCTTTTCATTTTTGCAGTCACTTCAGAGGTGACTAATATCAAAAAGTTACAGCTATAATACTTTTTCCTCCTAAATATTACAGTATTACAACTCCTATAATAATATTTTTTAAAGTTATGTATATGTTTAAGGTTCAGTTCTTGCCATAAAATAGAGTATTCTAATAAAGTAAGAATTTATAAATTCTTGTTTTAAGTAAAAACGTGATCATTTCTTGAGATTTCATTAAAAACATACCTTTTTCTTTTTTTTTTTTTTTTTTTTTGGCTTACAAGAAGTTTCCAAAGGAACATCAGTTTAACATACTCAAGATCAGAATGATCATTTCTATCACCCTTACATTTTCTCATCCTTTATACAATCTTTAATCCTTCTATTTGTTTGAGTACCACTAGCAGTCGAGAAACCTGGGATATCCTTTCTTCCTACCCCGCTCTCTCCTGCTTTCTATATAGTTAACCACACCCTCATAAATTAGTTTCCAAATTTCTAATACATTACTTCCTGTCCTCTGGCAAATAGCATCTTGTGAGTCTCATTAAGTTTTCCCAACATATTAAAATCATCATTTTTATAAGATGTGGACTTTCAATTTCATTTCTGCTGCTACTTCCCCTTAGTAAAATCAGTGAAAGTCTCTAACGTATAAAGAATTCCTTCCTGGAAAAGGAGGGTCTTTTGCAGGGGTGCACATTTCTCTGAATTGATTCCAAGGGATGTTTACTCCCAGGGTTCCAAAAAACAAAGAAACAACAAAAACAGAATTTGATGTGTGTATGATCCCTTAATTCAGCTGAATACAGATGTTGTAAATCAGTCTTTAGAGAGTAATAAGAACAGATTCTCTTTGAAATAGTTTTCCAATGTCAAGAAATACTTCTATCCCAGTACAGTTCATTTAAATATGAGTATGGGCTCCCTAAATCCCTTGCTCTAGGCACTACATACCAGGAACTCTGAACAAACCACTTACCCGGGGCGAGTTTGGTTAACTCAATCTGATGTCGTTCAGGTTGTACCATACCATCATAAATAGACAAAGCCCCAGGAGACTGAATGGAAGGACAGAGGCCTAACTTTCTGTAAAGGCATAGCAGGTAAGCAAAGCAACATTCCTGACTAAAAAAATAACTAGAATTAACCATGGATAACTCACTTTGATATCATTGAGACCTTATGTCTAATCTCATTAAATCCATTTTTTTCTTTTTAAAGAAGGCTGAGTGGTATTCCTTTTTTCAGAACTCTTAAGGCCAAAATTGGAACTTCTTGCCTTAGTGGAAAGGGTTGAAATCTCAGCCATCAGCAACCATAAGCCGGGGTAGAGGAGCTTATGCTCTCTTGAAGTTAGTGTCTTAGCCATAAATAAGAGTCAGAGTCCATATTTAACATCTGAGTGGTTTGGGAATGGCCTGCGAAAAACCTCTGAGGTGCCATAGGGCATAACCTGGTATCATTCAAGCTGGGACTTACCTATTTTCTTCTGGAATTTTGGTAGAGCATCATGCTTCAACAGGGACCCCATAGCTCTGAGCAGAGTCATGGTGGGTATTTCCAGCACAGACGCTATTAGAATCTGCTTCTAGGGACCACAGCAGGTCTCCTCCATCTAGCAGGAACACTGTCAGTATGGATGTCTTGCACACAAATGACAGCAAACAGGTACTGGCAAGTCTTCTGTGAAAACTCACAGTAACCATCTTAACTACAGACCTACTATTCATAAAGTTGGTGCTCCTCTTGTCATCTGCTTGACAGAATTGAAATGAAGATTATATGGAGATATACTTTAGAAATCATTTAGGGCTAGGTGGCTAGTAACTGAAGACAAAACCTTATTAGTCTTGGGACGCCCGAGTGGCTCAGTTGGTTAAGTGTCTGCCTTCGGCTCAGGTCATGATCCCAGGGTCCTGGACTGAGTCCTGCATGCAGCTCCTTGCTCAGCAGGGAGCCTGATTCTCCCTCTGCCTGTTGCTCCCCCTCCTTGTGCTCCCTTGCTCTCTCTTTCTCTCTCTCTATCTCTGTCAAACAACATTTAAAAAAAACCCTTATTAATTTTATGCCCGTTATATAATAATGTTTATTAACTATTATGTGGTGATTGGTGGTATTTTTCTTGTATACAAGTTGTGAAACTATGTTCTCCATTTCCCTAGGATAGCTTCCTTCCCAGAATCTTCACTGATTTTTTTTTTTTGATGCAAATAGTTGACTGGATATTCCATTCACTTGATAATTGAACTTTTGTATGAAATGAACTTACTTCCTTAAACTGAAGCACTTATTAGGTTAGTCAGCATCTCAGTGTCTCCATTTCCTTTATGTAAAATGGGAACTAAAAATAATTGCCTTTTTGCAGGATATTGGGCCAGAAAATCCCTTGTTTTCCCATTTATTACTTTATGAGAATTCAGTAAACATTTTTCAAATGAATATAACATGCCAGATTGTGGGCTGGATGATGGGAATAACAAGAACTGGATTCAGTGCTTGTCCTCAAATGGGCAACAGATATGAAAGCAGCCTGAAATTCATAATACTCTGCCAATGTGAGGCAAAGTAAGAGTGGAGTAAGATGGGTATTTTAATGGTTATAATGTCAAATATCTTGACTGTGGTGGTTAATTTTAATTTAAAAATGGGTTAATAATTTATGCTGAATTATCTGAATTTATTTTCTATGAGCTCTTATCATTTTAAGTCTATGGAATAGGGCTTTAGTCTTAACACTAAGTGTTTTTGTATAACTTATATATTTTAATAAAATAAAATTCATGTCTTAAAACAATTTAAACTTGGTTTAATGTGTATTTAAATAAGCTAGGGGTATGAATATTTTAAATTTTTAGTAATATATTGACTAATTGGTATTTCCCTCATGAGAAAGCATGACCATTTAAAGATACAAAATTGGGCGCCTGGGTGGCTCAGTGGGTTAAGCCGCTGCCTTTGGCTCAGGTCATGATCTCAGGGTCCTGGGATCGAGTCCCGCATCGGGCTCTCTGCTCAGCAGGGAGCCTGCTTCCCCCTCTCTCTCTCTCTGTCTACTGTGATCTCTCTCTGTCAAATAAATAAATAAAATCTTTAAAAAAAATAAAGATACAAAATTATCACTAAAATTTAGTTAGGACTCCATACTTGTTATCAGTCTCCTTTAAACTGAATCACAACCTAATATTTAGAATTCCTAATGCCATATGAATCTGCTATTAAAGACAAGGCTAAGATGTTATGCTTTGTTATACAGACCTGTTGGTTAACTCCTATAACATATATTTTGCTAATCTACAAAATAGGTGTTTTGTTTTTTTTTAATTTACAGAGTAAATCTAAAAATCAAGAAAGCTATTTAAGTCTTTAACATGTTTAGGGGGCATATTTCTGAGATACTTTACTGAACATTATTTGGAATAAGTACAATCATAAAATTACATAGCCTAGACAGAATGTCTCACAATAAAATTATAAACCTTAAGACCTACTATTTTAAGATTAGTATTAAAATAATCTTTAACATGTTTATAAGCAAAAATTGAATCCATATCACAAAGCTCTATTATCCATTCTACTAGTATAAAAAGAAGTATATGACATCCCTTGAAATTGTCACACACTGCTTCTTATAAGCAGTAGCTGCTTAAAGAAAGCATTCAAGACACTGCTAGATATACAGCTTTGAATATTGCATAAAGAGGAAAGAAGAACCTGTCCTCAGACTGAATGGTTTTAAAGATAGTGTTTTGGAAGGGATATTAGGGACATTGGCTATATAAACATTAATAAGTGATCAACTTCCATTTTGAGTAATAGATAATAGTGACTTGATTTAAATTTTAAGGTGAATATTATTGATCTGCAGTAGTTGATGTTACTAGTTCTACTAAAATGCAAAAACTTAGGTAAATCAATGATTTTTCTCAGATATGTTCGTAGAGAATTTTCAGATATTTGAACAGTCATCTTATCCAAGTTCCATTGTTGAGTGTTCCTTCAGTCTCAGACCCTTTCAGGGCAACACAAGTGGAGTTTGTATTGAGAGAAAACTAAGCAATAATGACCCATAATTTTACATCTTTTGAAAGCTACCAACCTATTTGTTCCCTTGAGGATTTCATTCCTACCGACATTTTTTAATGCTTCATTTTTGTTAAATCCAATTCAGTAAGTATTGGTTGAGAATATGATTTATACTTAGTACTGTATTGGGTGTTGTAAGGGGAAAATATTGTATGAAATAAGGCTATAGTAACAGGGAACAATCACTCCTTTATATCCTTGCAATTTCCACACTAGTCTTGAACTTGAGGTAGATAGTTTTGAACCACTCTCTTTTTTGCTTTGAACTATCTCATTAAAAGACTCAATCTTCCCCTCAGAATCCAATTTGACAGTCATTACGGGAACCACTGGTACTGGTTTCATATTCTATAGCTCTTTGATGTGCAGGCCCTGATGATTTCGTGTACTTATCTTTTGTTTGTTTCTCCTCCTATGTTCAATGGATATTTTACTTTTAAAACCAGGCTAGGCTGGAAAGAGAAGAAATATGTTATTTCAAAAATATATTGAAGAAAGCCTATTATCCTATCACTTTTGATAGGTTAGACATTTGGATAGAGTTTCATAACTATAACTATAAAAGTTCCTTGCATTTTGTGCTTACAGTACTGAAAAGAAAAATGAAAATATTACTAATTCACTTTTGTTTATAAATCATATGATCTTTATTCAAATCATGAAAGGAAGAGAATCACTGAGATACTCAACTGAACATTTGTTTTAAAGAACTGAAACCAGTTTTCAAAATGTAGTCATTGAAGTAAATTCCATCTAGCAATCATGCATTTGGATTTTCTTTTGCTATAGTTTGAAATTGACCTAAATAGGTAGGGATATTCCTAAAATGAAAAACATATGATGCAGCGTGGCTGCTCCTTTTTTTTACCCCCCTTATGTAAGCTCCATACCCAGCCAGCAAGGAGCCTACTGTGGGGCTCTTGAACTCACAACCCTGAGATCAAGGCCTGAGCTGAGATCAAAAGTTGAACACAGCCAGATGAGCCATCTAGTCACCCTGCAGAGTAGCTGTTGTTATTAACTCTTTGTAGACACCAGAGGCTTGTAAAAATGAAACCATATCAGCATTTATTAATGTTAAGAACTGTTTCTCATATTTGTATTACATCCTCTCTAATACTTTATTTTCTAGAAAATGAACTCTGATAAATTGAGCAAGTCATCCAACACAATTAACTTATGAAATCTAACTTGTTGATAAATATTAAGAGTAGGACCAAAGACAGATACAGTCTCCTCTTACTTCCTCATTTTAAAGATGAGTCTAACAGGACCAAATGAGGTAATTTGTTAAGATCACACAGACTAGGTCTTTGTGTTTGTCTTTGAGGCCATATCCTTTGCTTTACCTAGTCTATGGATGCCTCTTAAAACACTTAAATGCCAGTATTAAATGAAAAGCACTGACTCTGAGGCCAGTGCTCTTAATTACACACATTGGCTAACAGGTATTGTTTAAATAGATGAAGAAAAGGAAGGGGATAGGGAAAAAAAGTCAGAGGACTTGGCAAAATAAAAAAGGTAGAAATAGAAAAGTGCCAAATGAGTTTGTAGTACTATGTAAAGAAAAACAAGGACTAAGGTGGGAAAATGTGTACTGGAATCTTGGTGGAAAGGAGAAAGTTCTATCATTATCAAAACTGTAAAGGATTGGGTTATGAAGTTTTATCTTATGGGAAATAAGAATATGAAATTCCTCAAGTGGGAGAGTGAGGTTAAAAAGAAATTGATTTGTGAATGATAATTTGGTAATGGTGGTCAGGAAGTTGGAGAAACAAAAAATGGAGATGTGGAGTGTAGTTAGCATAGGATACAGTGTAATCCAAGCATAAGGCAGTAAAAGCTCTATTAAAATATGATAAGAGAAATCAAATCATGGTATTGTGATTGGTGTGTTAAGGAAGAGTGGAGCAGACTGTGAGCACTGCTACTGAGCTTTAATTTACAAATTCCTGGGGGAACCAAAGTATGTTTAAAAAACAAAACAAAACATGAAATCAGGAAAGGGAATTTAAGGTTTTTTGGGGGTGGGAAGAGTGAAGGCAGAGAGGATTAGTTTATCTTAGAAACACTAATCTTGAGAAAATGGAAGACTACTCAAAAGCAAATATAAAGTAAATAGAAATATTGACAACACAATTAACTTCTGAAACTTTTAAAGGTAGAAGTTACCATTTAACCAAGAACTTGTTTGTGTTGAGAGTTACAGACTATGTAGCTTTAGATTCCACAGGGTAAGTCTAAACAATGGAGAAAATTAGCATACCAGATTGCTAAATGTGACTTTTTAGATTTTTTCTGTTGTGTCAGAGGAGCTCAAGGGCAGAGAGAACAGGTGTCAGACATGGATGTGAAACATTCTATGGTACTGTGACAAATATTTTTGTCATCTGCAACTCCTCACCCACTTTTAAGAGGTTCATGAGAAAATGATTGATAGGGAAGTATCCTAGAGATTTTTGTGCTATAGGAGTAATGCCTCCTCAAAGTTAGTCAAATGAAGGGGCTTCAGGAATCATTTAGATAGTTGGCATCTCCCCTGAAAGTGGGATATTTGCAGATTGATACCAGATCACACTCTAGAAATGTCCAAGGGCAAGAGGCTGTGGAAAGGCCAGAACAACAGAATGAATACAGGAGTACCAGTGAGAACGGGTGGAGACAAATGTGTGGTCCAGTCCGTCAGTTAAATCCACTTTGGAAGAAGTAATGCAACTCTTTCAGTTTTCCTTCTTCATAGGTACAATGATTTCCTTTGTAGTTCTAGCAATGCAAGATAATTATAAGCCAGTGAACTGAGAATTGTGTGAAACTAAGAATTAACTTTTAAAATTTAAACTTGTGAGAGGTGTATGCACATATATGGTCTTCAGGATATATTTGTGGGTAATTAGGAGAGGCACACAAAACTAGAAGTCGATTCTAATTTTTTTTAACTTTTACCCTTTTTTAACGTTTTTTAACTAGTTTATCTTAACAATACCTTTCCAAAAAAATAATCTTTTTTGAACCTTCATTATTATAGTCATATTTTATCCTTCATAGTATTTAACTTTATTTTTTTGTATACACATAGGGTTTTTTTTCTTCTAAAAAATTTGGGATACAACTTCCTCTAGTAGATCAAAATATACCCTAAATCTAGCTCCAGGCTTGTTCTAGTTTCCAGCCTGAGAAAATTCTCTCCACTTTCTTTTTATTTATTCTCCAAACAACTTACTTTATCAACTCCTTCTTTTAGAAATTAAAACAAATTTTTTTTTCATCTTTATAGGCATATTCCATCCCTTCATTGTGTTTACCCTTATATACGTTCTTCATTCTTTAAAATTTTGGGAGGTAGTTTCTTCTAAGAGAACAAATTACCCCCAAATTAAGTGGGTGACCCTGTTCTAGTCACCAGTCTATTGTATATATATTTTTTCTTTTTTATATTTTTTCCTTATTTGTTTTCTTTTTTTAGTTTTTTTTTCTGAACTTCTTTTTATCCCCTTTCTCCTCTCCACAATTTGAGGTCTCTTCTGATTTGGTTAAAGAGCATTTTCCTGGGGTCTTTGCCACCCTTTTAGTATTTTATTTGCTCCTTCATATACTCTTATCTGGAAAAAATGACAAGGCAGAAAAACTCACCACAAAAAAAAGAACAAGAGGCAGTACCAAAGTCTAGGGACCTAATCAATACAGACATTGGTAATATGTCAGATCTAGAGTTCAGAATGACAATTCTTAAGGTTCTAGCCAGGCTCAAAAAAGGCATGGATGGGATGCCTGGGTGGCTCAGTTGGTTAAGCGGCTGCCTTAGGCTCAGGTCATGATCCCAGCGTCCTGGGATCGAGTCCGGCATCGGGCTCCTTGCTCGGCAGGGAGCCTGCTTCCCCCTCTGCCTCTGCCTGCCACTCTGCCTGTGCTCGCTCGCTCTCTCTCCCTCTCTCTCTGACAAATAAATAAATTTTTAAAAAAATAAAGGCATGGAAGATATTAGAGAAACCCTCTCTGGAGATATAAAAGCCCTTTCTGGAGAAATAAAAGAACTAAAATCTAACCAAGTTGAAATTAAAAAAAGCTATTAAAGAAGTGCAATAAAAAATGGAGGCTCTTACTGCTAGGATAAATGAGGCAGAAGAAAGAATTAGTGATATAGAAGACCAAATGACAGAGAATAAAGAAGCTGAGCAAAAGAGGGACAAACAGCTACCGGATCATGAGAGGAGAATTTGAGAGATAAGTGATGCCATAGACGAAACAACGTTAGAATAATTGGGATTCCAGAAGAAGGAAAAAGAGAGAGGAGCAGAAGGTATATTGGAAAGGATTATTGTAGAGAATTTCCCTAATATGGCAAAGGGAACAAGCATCAAAATCCAGGAGGTGCAGAGAACCCCCATCAAAATTAACAAGAATAGGTCCACACCCTGTCACCTAATAGTAAAATTTACAAGTCTTAGAGACAAAGAGAAAATCCTGAAAGCAGCCCAGGAAAAGAAGTCTGTAACATACAATGGTAAAAATATTAGATTGGCAGCAGACTTATCCACAGAGATCTGGCAGGCCAGAAAGAACTGGCATGATATATTCAGAGCACTGAACAAGAAAAACATGCAGCCAAGAATACTATATCCAGCTAGGCTATCATTGAAAATAGAAGGAGAGAGAAAAAGCTTCCAGGACAAACAAAAACTGAAAGAATTTGCAAACACCAAACCTGCTCTACAGGAAATACTGAAAGGGGTCCTCTAAGCAAAGAGAGAGCCTAAAAGTAGTAGATCAGAAAGGAACAGAGACAATATACAGTAACAGTCACCTTCCAGGCAATACAGTGGCACTAAATTCATATCTCTCAATAGTTACCCTGAATGTTAATGGGCTAAATGCCCCAATCAAAAGACACAGAGTATCAGAATGGATTAAAAAAACAAAACAAAACCCATCAATATGTTGCCTACAAGAAACTCATTTTAGACCCGAAGACACCTCCAAATTTAAAGTGAGGGAGTGGAAAACAATTTACCATGCTAATGGACATCAGAAGAAAGCTGGGGTGGCAATCCTTATGTCAGATCAATTAGATTTTAAGTCAAAAACTATAAAAAGAGATGAGGAAGGACACTATATCATACTCAAAGGTTCTGTCCAACAAGATCTAACAATTTTAAATATCTATGCCCCTAATGTGGGAGCAGCCAACTATATAAACCAATTAATAACAAAATCAAAGAAACACATCAACAATAATACAATAATAGTAGGGGACTTTAACACTCCCCTCACTGAAATGGACAGATCATCCAAGCAAAAGATCAACAAGGAAATAAAGGCCTTAAATGACACACTGAATCAGATGGACATCACAGATATATTCAGAACATTTCATTCCAAAGCAACAGAATACAAATTTTCTCTAGTGCACATGGAACATTCTCCAGAATAGATCACATCCTGGGTCATAAATCAGGTCTCAACCGGTATCAAAAGATTGGGATCACTCCCTGCATATTTTCAGACCAGAATGCTCTGAAGCTAAAACTCAGTCACAAGAGGAAATTTGGAAACAACTCAAACATACGGAGGCTCAAGAGCATTCTACTAAAGAATGAATGGGCCAACCAGGAAATTAAAGAAGAATTGAAAAACTTCGTGGAAACAAATGATAATGAAAACACAACAGTTCAAAATCTGTGGGACACAGCAAAGGCAGTCCTGAGAGGAAAATATATAGCGGTACAAGCCTTTCTCAAGAAACAAGAAAGGTCTCAAATACAAAACCTAACCCTACACCTAAAGGAGCTGGAGAAAGAACAAGAAAGAAAGCCTAAACCCAGAAGGAGAAGAGAAATCATAAAGATCAGAGCAGAAATCAATGAAATAGAAACCAAAAAACAATAGAACAAATCAACGAAACTAGGAGCTGGTTCTTTGAAAGAATTAGAAAGATTGATAAACCCCTGCCAGACTTATCAAAAAGAAAAGAGAAAGAACCCAAATAAATAAAATCATGAATGAAAGAGGGGAGATCACAACCAATACCAAAGAAATACAAACAATTATAAGAACATACTATGAGCAACTCTACGCCAACAAATTAGACAATCTGGAAGAAATGGAGGCATTCATAGAGACATATAAACTACCACAACTGAACCAGGAAGAAATGGAAAACCTGAACAGACCCATACCAGTAAGGAAATTGAAACAGTCATCAAAAATCTCCAAACAAACAAAAGCCCAGGACCAGACAGCTTCCCAGGGGAATTCTACCAAACATTTAAAGAAGAATTAATTCCTGTTCTCCTGAAACTGTTCCAAAAAATAGAAATGGAAGGAGAACTTCCAAACTCATTTTATGAGGCCAGCATCACCTTGATCCCAAAACCAGACAAGGATCCCATCAAAAAAGAGAATTACAGACCAATATCCTTGATGAACACAGATGCGAAAATTCTCACCAAAATACTAGCCAATAGGATTCAACAGTACATTCAAAGGATTATTCACCACGACCAAGTGGGATTTATTCCAGGGCTGCAAGTTTGGCTCAACATCCACAAATCAATCAATGTGATACAACACATTGATAAAAGAAAGAACAAGAACCATATGATACTCTCAATAGATGCTGAAAAAGCATTTGACAAAGTACAGCATCCCTTCCTGTTCAAAACTCTTCAAAGTGTAGGGATAGAGGGCACATACCTCAATATTATTAAAGCCATCTATGAAAAACCCACCGCAAATATCATTCTCAATGGAGAAAAACTGAAAGCTTTTCCGCTAAGGTCAGGAATATGGCAGGGATGTCCATTATCACCACTGCTATTCAACATAGTACTAGAAGTCCTAGCCTCAGCAATCAGACAACAAAAAGAAATTAAAGGCATCCAAATCGGCAAAGAAGAAGTCAAACTCTCACTCTTTGCAGATGATATGATACTCTATGTGGAAAACCCAAAAGATTCCACTCCAAAACTGGTAGAATTTGTACAGGAATTTAGTAAAGTGTCAGGATATAAAATCAATGCACAAAAATCAGTTGCATTTCTCTACACCAACAAGACAGAAGAAAGAGAAATTAAGGAATCAATCCCATTTACAATTACACCCCAAAACTAAAAGATACCTAGGAATAAACCTAACCAAAGAGGCTAAAAATCTATACTCAGAAAACTATAAAGTACTCATGAAGGAAATTGAGGAAGACACAAAGAAATGGAAAAATGTTCCATGCTCCTGGATTAGAAGAACAAATATTGTGAAAATGTCTATGCTACCTAAAGCAATCTACACATTTAATGCTATCCCTATCAAAATCCCACCCATTTTTTTTAAAGAAATGGAACAAATAATCTTAAAATTTATATGGAACCAGAAAAGACCTCGAATAGCCAAAGGAATATGGAAAAAGAAAGCCAAAGTTGGTGGCATCACAAGTCTGGACTTCAAGCTCTATTACAAAGGTGTTATCATCAAGACAGTATGGTACCGGCACAAAAACAGACACATAGATCAATGGAACAGAATAGAGAGCCCAGAAATAGACCCTCAACTTTATGGTCAACTAATCTTCGATAAAGCAGGAAAGAATGTCCAATGAAAAATAGACAGCTTTTTCAATAAATGGTGTTGGGAAAATTGGACAGCCAGTTGCAGAAAAATTGGACCATTTCCTTACACCACACATGAAAATAGATTCAAAATGGATGAAGGACCTCAATGTGAGAAAGGAATCCATCAAAATCCTTGAGGAGAACACAGGCAGCAACCTCTTCGACCTCAGCCGCAGCAACGTCTTCCTAGGAACATCGCCAAAGGCAAGGGAAGCAAGGGCAAAAATGAATTATTGGGATTTCATCAAGATCAAAAGCTTTTGTACAGCAAAGGAAACAGTTAACAAAACCAAAAGACAACTGACAGAATGGGAGAAAATATTTGCAAATGACATATCAGATAAAGGGCTAGTGTCCAAAATCTATAAAGAACTTAACAAACTCAACACCCAAAGAACAAATAATCCAATCAAGAAGTGGGCAGAGGACATGAACAGACACTTCTTCAAAGAAGACAACCAGATGGCCAACAGACACATGAAAAAGTGCTCCACATCACTCGGCATCAGGGAAATACAAATCAAAACCACAATGAGATACCACCTCACACCAGTCAGAATGGCTAAAATTAACAAGTCAGGAAATGACAGATGCTGGCGAGGATTGGGAGAAAGGGGAACCCTCCTACACTATTGGAGTCACCATAAATGACTCTTAATCTCACAAAACAAACTGAGGGTTGCTGGGGGGAGGGGGGTCGGGAGAGGAGGGTTGGGTAATGGACATTGGGGAGGGTATGTGCTGCGGTTAGTGCTGTGAAGTGTGTAAACCTGGCGATTCACAGACATGTACCCCTGGGTTCAAAATACATTATAAAAAAATTAAAAATTTTTTAAAAAGCTAGAAGTCGAAGTGGTATCGTATTTGTAGCTAATTTTATTTATTAATCTGTTATACAAGAAATATTCTCATTTTCCTGTTAAAACAGAGCCATTCTATGGAATCCAATAGGTATAAGCACCTTTATTTAGCCTTTTTTAAAATATCAGTCCTTTTTCTATAATACTCAACCTTTCCTTTAATTTCTTTTATAATTTTTATTTATTCAGGTTGTGGCTTTAATATAGGAAACCCCTTCTTCTGTAGATTTTTGTGAGATTAAGAGTCATTTATGGTTTATCTCCCTCCCAATCCCATCTTGTTTCTTTTCTTACCCCTCCCCCCATCCCCCCCCCCCCATGTTGCATCTCCACTTCCTCATATCAGGGAGATCTGCTGTTTATTTTGCTTATAATCTTCTGCTTTCTTTCTAAAAAGAGAGATAAGAAGTAAAGGAATGAGAAAAAGGAAAAAACATTCTTATAAATTCCACATTCTAGGCCAATGTGAGGTCTGTTTTCAGTCCTTCAGAGATTCTTCAAAAATCCCAGTAATAGTTACAACTTGTAAGAGCAGTGTAAATTCATGATTCAACAGTGGCCAAATACTGTTTCATTATGTAATTTACAATATTGTTCACATATTTCCTTGTTTGTATTTCACAACAAATTGAAGTAGGTTGGGAGGAATTGTTGCTTTTACTTCACCTACAAAGAATCTAGTTTCAGAGAAATTCAGGGAATTTCTCAAGATCATACCGCATTCAAAAAAAGTTCAAGGTACAAACTTGCAACTGGTAGGTAAGTAAATTCTGAGATCTAATGCACAGGATAGTGATTGTAGGCAACAATATTGTATTATAAACTTCAAAAGGCTAGATCTTAATTGTTTATACCACAAAAAAAATAGGTAATAATTATGTGACACAATAAGCTACAGTGATAATTATATTGCAATATATAAATGTATCAAATCATAATGTTGCCTACCCTATACTTATGCAATGTTATCTGTCGATTATCTCTCAATTTAAAAAATTCAAAACTTTGTTTTCTGAAGCCATATGCTGGACTCTAGTGAACAGTATCTATGTAATCATTGATACATTTTTTTTGCAATTTGGAATAATTTAAGTTTTCCCAAAGTTTAAGTATATTTCTACCAACATATACTGGGATAGAAAACATTGCTGGAACTATTTCAAATGTTCTTTGTTGGTGGATAGAGAGAATAGAGTACCTTAAAATTAATTTAAATGGTATTCATATATTCATGGGTTCTAAAGCTGAAAAGTAAATCCTTGCTTTTGCTCCCAAAATTTAAGATTCAAGAACTGTGAAAATATATGACAACTCTCACTGTTAGCATTGAGAACTGATTCCTGTGACAGTACTTTGACAATCCCACTTTTTTACAATTTCAATTAAGAACAATATTTTAATCTACTACAAGAGAAGTATTTTTGCCATCATAAAATTTTTATTTTTATAGAACTACAGTTCTGTGAAGCTTATTTATTAATTTCAGAGTCTTTATGCAGTTTTCAAGATTTAAACAAGTGCTACCCCCATGCTCATCCAAAATTAATTTTAAATGTTCTACTAGGTGTTCAGTGGAATAGATGTAGGGAATAACAAGTAATGTAGTCCTTTGCCTAGGGCATTAAAATATTTTATTCCATGCCAAAACAATGAAGAATATATTTGCATGAATAAATGCCAAAATACTCTACCAGGAAATGAGTTTGACTGCGCTCGTATTCTCATTTTTTCCCCTGAAACTTCAATATGAAAAAAAAAATCCCCATCTCCTGAATTATTGTCATATCATTAGCACTTGTTTTATCAACTGTATGAACTTTTACCCAGAGCTTTCTGAATTATTTTAGTTTATATCTTAGTTTCATTTAAAATTTATATAATGGCACAATTGGTAGTAATTAAAATATATTTCACTTTCATTTTTTATACTTTCTCAATGTATTTGTAAAACAATGGCATCATTATTCAGAAACAACACTTAGAGATTACACTCTTCTTTAAAAAATTCTTTTTATCTATATTTTATATATGTATACATATATTTATATATTTCTTTGTATCTATATTTTATCTTAAGTAATGCCTGTTAATTGCCCCAAATCACTTTATCAGATGATCTAAAAGAAATTAATGTACAATTAATGTACAAAGGACAATAAGGAATTTCTGGACCCCTAAAGAAGCTCATGAGGGAGGGAGAGTCAGTCAGGGTCATCTTTCTAGATTACTACTCATCATCAAAAGCCACGAATATGAGCTACATGTGCTATTTTAAATTTTCTAGTAGCCACGTTAAGAACTAAAATGAGTAAAGTTAATTTAAATAATATATTTTTCATTATGTCCAAAGAATTATCATGCCAACATTAATAAATAGAAAATATGAACAATGAGATTTACCTTATCTTTTCTTACTAAGTATTTAAAACACAGTGTGTATTTTATAATTATAACTCAGATTAATCTACCTCAGTTTAAGTGCCCAATATCTAATGTGGTTAGTGACTATTTTATTGGACAGTGCAGATTTAGACACCTCTCCCATTAGACAGCTTGCATCATTATGGATTGATGGGACAAATGGTGCCTTGTTCACTGGGACAATGAGCCACTGTCACCAGCGCCTTTAAATTCCTTCATACTGATTTAATGCTTTGATAGGAAGTACCCCCATGTCCCCCATTAACATATTTGGGATCTAACCCTGGCATGTAGAGTTAAGAAACAAGGAGACTGGACCCGACTTTCTCACATTACCTCTTTGCCTATTTCTGATGTATAAAAACCATTCTCCCTCACTGGGCTGACATCAGATTAAACCCAGAGATGGAAAAAAGTGAAAAATGGTACACCATCATACACTATTTTTGCCAGATCAGTAGTAGTAAGTAGACTTAAAAACATAGATATTAACAACATTTAAAATAATTAAGAGGAATTAGTTTGAGTATTTATTAAATCTGTTATTATAATTTATTTAGATGTAAATTTATGGAATTTAACTTAACAGCCAAAAGTTTGTGAGATTCCTGAAAATTTAATCATCATCTACAAGCCTGTAGAAATCAGATTCAACATACTACTATTGCTGAATTACTAGAGGGAAATGATGTATAAAGAAATGTCAATGCGGCAATGAACACGGGAGTGCAAATATCTCTTAGAAATCCTGATTCCAATTATTTTGAATATATACCCAGAAGTGGAATTGCTGGGTCATATGGCAGGTCTATTTTTAATTTCAGGATGCTCCATAGTATATTCCATAAGGCTTCCACATTTTACATTTCCATTAACAGTGTATAAGAGCTCCAGTTTCTCCCCATCCTGACCAATACTTGTTACCTTTTTTTTTTTATAGTAAGCTATCCTAATGGTGTGAAGTGATATCTGATTATATCTTTGATTTGCATTTCCCTGTTAAGTAATGACATTGAACACCTTTTTATGTGCCTATGGCCATTTGTATATCTTCTTTGAAGAAATGTCTGTTCAAGTCCTTTGTCCATTTTAAAAATCAGTTTTGTTTTTTTTTTTTATTGAGCTGCAAGGAGTTTCTTACATATTTTGGAGATTAACCTGTTATCTGCTATATGGCTTGCAAATATTTCCCCCCATTCTGTAGGTTGCCATTTCATTCTGTTGATTGTTTTCTATACAGGAGATTTTTGGTCCGAGGTCCTCTCACTTATCTATTTTCGTTTTAATGCCTGTGCTTTTGGTGGGATATCCAAGAAATTGTTGCCAAGACCAATGTCAGGATCTTTTATTCTATTTTCTTCTAGGAGTTTTACAGTTTCAGGTCTTACTTTTAAACCACATTTTGAGGTTTTTTTTCTCTATTGTGTATTCTTAGCACTGCTATCAAAGATCAAATATGACCACATATGCATGGGTTTATTTCTGGACTTTTTGTTCTGTTCCTTTGGTTTGTCTTATGCCAGTGCCAAACTTTGGAATCAGAAAGTCTGACACTTCCAGCTTTGTTCTTCTTTGTCAGTATTAATTTGGATATCCTATGGGTTTTTTTTTTGTGATTCCATATGAATTTTATAATTGTTTTTAATAATTTAAGAATTATATAAAAAAAGTCGTATTGGAATTTTGATGAAGATAGCATTGAGTCTTTAGGTCACTTTGGGTAGTATGGACATTTTAAAAATATGACATCTAATCCATGAACATAGGATATCTTTCCATTTATTTGCATCTCCTTCAATTTCTTTCATCAATGTTTTGTAGTTTTCAGTGTGCATGTACCATGCTGAATAGAAGTAGTGAGAATGGGCATCTTTTCTTGTTTTTGATCTTAGGAGAAAAGATTTCAATTTTTGATGCTAGCTGTGGACTTGTATGTGACCTATATTATGTTGGGGTACATTACTTCTATGCCTAGTTTGTTGAGTGTTTTTATCATAAAAGGGTTTTGAGTTTTGTTAAATGCTTTTCTTGCATGTGTTGAGATTTTTATCCTTCATTTTATTAATGTGATGCATCACATTTATTGATTTGTATATGTTGAACCATCCTTGCATCCAGGGATAAGTATCACTTGGTCATGGTGTATAATATTTAAATGTGCTGTTGAATTTAGTTTGCTAGTATTGGGGGGGGATTTTTATATCTATGCTTAGCAAGAATATTGGTCTATAATTCTCTTTTCTTTGTTTGGCTTCGATTTCAATGTAATACTGGTCTCATGAAATGAGTTGGAAATGTTCCATCCTCTTCAATTTTTTGGAAGAATTTGAGAAATACTGACATTAATTGTTTAAAGGTTTGGCAGAATTCTACAGTGAAGTAACCTGGTCCTGGATTTTTATTTTGGGGGGATATTTTTGATTACTGATGCAATCTCCTTACTAGTAATCTATGGTCTGTTCAGATTTTCTATTTCTTCATTACTTAGTCTTAGTAGGTTGTATTTATCTAGGAATTTATCCACTTCTTGCAGTTTATTCCGTTTGTTGGCACATAAAGATATAGAAACAAACCAAGTGTCCATTGATAGATGAATGAATAAAGAAAATGTGGCATATATGAATGATGGTATATTACTCAGCTTTTAAAAAAAGGGAAATCCTGCCATATGTGAAAATATGGATGACCTGGAGGACATTATGCTAAGTGGAATAAGCCAGTCACAGAAGAACAAATACTGCATGATCCATTTATATAAGATATCTAAAATAGTCAAACTTATAGAACCGGAGAATTCAGTAGTGGTTGCCAGGGACCAGTTGTGGCGATAAGAATGGAGATTTATTGTTAAGTGAATGTAAAGTTTCAGTTATGCTAGGTGAGTTAAGTTCTAGAGATCTACTATACGATGTAGTGCCTATAGTTAACAATATGGTATCATGAACTTCACAATTTAAGAGAATAGGTCTTAGGTTAAATGTCTTTGCCACACACACACAAAAAAACAAAATTCAGAGGTACACAAGGAAACTTTGGGAGGTGTTGGATACATCTATTATCTTAATTATGGTGATGTATCACAGGTGTTTGCATATATCCAAACTCATCAAACTGTACACATTAAGTAATGTAGTTCTTTGTCCATCAATTATATCTCAGTAAAACTGTTAAAAATGTGAATGGGAAAATACATTAATATATTTCAAAATCCTTATTATGCAAGCACTGAGTTAGATAAGACAGGTTGTTAAAATATTCCTTGGAGTTAAAATTTACGCTGGCTCTAGTGTGGATGAGATCTACCGAAAGTGTTAAAGAACCTCATGTCTTCTGGAAGCAGCAACCTGGCAAAATTATCACTGGAGCCCATCAGTTCATGATATCAAATTAGGTTTCACAATTTATTACATAGATGATTTAACAGATCTGAGCCTCAGGTTCCTCTCTGTAAAATGAATATAAATAGTTCCTGAACAGTGGCTGTAAATGTACAACAAATTTAATCATGAAAAATGAGGGATACTATTACTGTGGAATTAATGAAAATCCTCATTTTTCTTTTAACCATAACTGTCGCCAAAAACATAAAAATGAAGAGCGAAACTCACATTGCACAGAACTCACAGTAAATAAAGCTGAGATATTCCCCCAATAATTATGAGGCAGTCTCTTGATGATCCCACTGCACAGAGCCCTGTGGAACATAAAGAATTTATTCTCCTGCAACACTTTTATTTAACTTCATAAAAGTAGGGCACAACCTGATATAATTCTCATGTTTCCCCAAAGGCATCTCTCCCAAGATGTTATAATAATGACAGCAACATTAATTAACATTCAGTTAATTATTAGTTTTCTTAATATATATGTAAGGCAATAAATTTACCAAATAATGAACAACATGGTATTTGCCCCATAGGATAAAATTGTGTACTCCAAAAAATTCATAGTGAAAAAATTGCTTAATTTTTATTTTGAAAAAATTTTGTTAGTTTAACAGGTTCTGAAACATGAAATATTAAATATTGTCTGATGGTAAAATCTATTACTATGAATTTAAAAGTTATGTCCAGTATCCTTTTATTTTTCCCTCATAGTAGAAGCTCTGACTTATATCTGAGCTCATGGACACCCAGTTTAAGATAACATTTCTGTTATTAGTTTTTTTTCCCTTGTTCTGTCTTGCTTTGAGGAATTCAGAAACTACCATCTTGGGTCACAGAAACCAGGACCACACCTTAGGTGTGAGGAAACTTGAACTGGAAGGAGGTTGAGGGAGCAGAGCTGACTTAACCTGAAAATGCTTATTTTAGAATGTTACTCAGTGAGACAGTAGGAAACTTCTGTTATTAAAGTACTTTATAGTTTAAATTGTTACTTGTGCTCATTTCTGTAATAATAAAGCAGGTTTATGGTTTTAACTCTTATTTTTATCACATTTTATTTTATATCTAACTTTTGAACACTTCATTAAGGATTTTGTGAATGCATCTACAAAATAATGTATTGGTTTTATCTTACTGCAAAAAATACGGTATTGAAATGAAAGCACACATTTATTGATGATATATCATACATTTATTTAGCAATCCAATTAGTCCTTTCAATATTTTTAAGGGAAATATTCATTTTTACTTTTTATAAAGATATTGACAGCGGTCCTGTGTAGCTGAGTCATTTAAGTGTCTGACTCTTGATTTTGGCTCAGGTGGTGATCTCAGGGTTGTGAGATTGAGCTCTGCATTGGGCTCCGTTCTGTATTCGAAGCATGTTTAAGATTCTGTCTCTCCCACTCCTTCTGCTTCTCTCCCATGCTAGTTCTCCCTCTCTCTCTTAAAAAAAAAAAAAAAAAGATACTGATATATGTGTTTTTATATATAGTACATATAATGCTTTAAATGCTATACTGTTCCCTTGGTAATAGTTACCAATAATTAGCTCCATAATTTTGTATATATGAATTCCTAAACATGGCAAGATTTCAGTGAATGTGTTTATTGTACTGTATTTCCACAAAGTGAAAAAAAGTAGTAATTAACTTAAGGTTTATATTCTATGTTTACATGCTTATGAAATTCATACAATATTATTTTGTTTTATTTTAGATTTAATTAAATTAACTTACTTTAAATTAACAAATTAATTTTTAAATTTTAATTCCAGTGTAGTTAACATACAGTCTTACATTGGTCCCAGGTGTGCAACATAGTATTTCAACAGTTGCATATATTATTCAGTGCTCATCAAGATAAGTATACTCTTAATCCCCTTAAATTATTTCACCTAACCCCCACCCAATTCCACTCTGGTAACCATCAGTTTGTTCTCTAAAGTTAAGAGTTCATTTTTTGTTTTTTTCTCTTTCTCTTTTCCTTTGTTCATTTGTTTCTTAAATTCCACATTATGAGTGAAATCATATGGTTTTTGTCTTTCTCTAACTAGCTTATTTTACTTAGCATTATACTCTCTATCCCTGCAAATGCCTAGATTTTATTCTTTTTTATGACTGAATAATATTCCATCATATAGGTGTGTGTATTATACACATATGCATACACCTATATACCACCTCTTTATACATTTATCTATTGATGGACACTCGGTCTGATTCCATAATTTGGCTATTGTAAGTGTGTAACAAACATAGGGATGCATTTATTCCTTTGAATTAATGTTTTCATATTTTTTGGGTAAATACCCAGTAGTGTGATTCTAGATTATAGGGTAGCTCTGTTTTTAACTGTTGAGGAACCTCCAATACTGTTTTCCACAGGGCTGCTCCAGTTTGCATTCTCGCCAACAGTGCAAGAGGATTCCTTTTTCCACATTCTTGCCTACACTTTCTTGTGTTTTTGAATTTAGTTATTCTGACAGGCATGAGGTGATACGCATTATGGTTTTGATTTGCATTTATTTGATGACGAGTGATGTTGAGCATGTTTTCGTGTGTCTGTTGGCCATCTAGATGTCTTCTCTGGAGAAATGTCTGTTCATGTCTTCTGCCCATTTTTTTATTGGATTATTTGTGGGTTTGGTGTTTAGTTGTAGAAGTCCTTTATATATTTTGGAACCTAACCCTTTATCAGATAGGTCATTTGCAAATATCTTGTTCCATTCCATAGGTTGCCTTTTTGTCTTATTGATTGTTTCCTTTGCTGTACAGAGCTTTTTATTTTGATGAAGTCCCAATAGTTTTTGCTTTAGTTTCCCTTGCTTCAACATATGTAGAATGAAGCTGCTACAGCCAATATCAAAGGAGTCACTGCCTTTGTTCTCTTCTAGGATGTTTATGGTTTCAGGTCTCACTTTTAGGTCTTTAATCCATTTTTGTTCTTTTTTTTTAATATGATGAAAAGAAAGTGGTTTAGTTTCATTCTTTTACTTGCCATCCAGTTTTCCCAACACCATTTGTTGAAAAGACTATCTTTTTTCCCATTGCATATTCTTTCATGTTTTGTCAAAGATTAATCAACCATATAATTGTGGGCTTATTTCTGAGCTTTCTATTCTATTTCATTAACCTGTATGTCTGTTTTTGTGCCAATATCATTATGTTTTGATTCCTAACATGAAGTCTGGAATTACAATTCCTCTGTTTTGTTTTTCTTTTTCAAGATTGGTCTGGCTATTTGGGGTCTTCTGTGGTTCCATACAAATTTTAGGATAGCTTATTCTAGTTCTTTGAAAAATGCTATTGGTATTTTGATAGGGATTGCATTAAATGTGTAGATATCTTGGGGTAGTATAGACATTTTTACAATATTCTTCCAATCATTGAGCATGGAATGTCTTTTCATTTGTTTGTGTCCTCTTCAATTTTTTCATCAGGGTTTTATGGTTTTTAGAATACAGATCTTTCACCTTTTTAGTTATATTTATACCTAGGTATTTTACTATTTTGTGCAATTGTAAGTGGGATTGTTTTCTTAATTTCTCTTTCTGCTGCTTCATTATTGGTGTATAGAAATGCAATGGATTTGTACATTAATTTTGTATCCTATGATATTATTGAATTCATTTATCAATTCTAGTAGTATTTTGTTAGAGTCCTTAGGGTTTTCTATATATGGTACCATGTCATCTGGAAATAGGTAAAGTTTTACTTCTTCCTTACTGGTTTGGGTGCCTTTTATTTCTTTTGTCCTGTGGCTAGGATTTCTAATTCTATGTTGAATAAAAGTGGTAAGAACAGATAACTCTTTTTTTTAAACTTTTTTAAAAAATTTATTTATTTATTTGAGAGAAAGAGAGAGCAAGCATGATAGGGGAGAGGGTCAGAGGTAGAAGCAGACTCCCCACTGAGTAGGGACTTGGTCCTCAGACTCTGGGATCATGACCTAAGCTGAAAGCAGTCACTTAACCAACTGAACCACACAGGTGCCCCAGTGAGAGAAGATATTCTTGCCTTGTTCTTGACCTTGGGGGAAAAGCTCTCATTTTTTCCCCATTGAGTATGACATTGGCTGTGGGTTTTTCATAGAAGACCTTTGATATGTTGAGGTATGTTCCGTCTAACCCTACTTGGCTAAGGGTTTTTAACGTGAATGGATGTGGTACTTTGCCAAATGCTTTTTCTGCACCTATTGTAATGATCATATGGTGTTTATTTTTTTTTTATTGATGTGATATCCTGTTGATTGATTTGCAAATATTGAATCACCTTTGCATCCCAGGAATAAATCTCACTTGACTGTAGTGAATGATTTTTTTTTAAATATATTGTTGGATTTGGTTTGCTAATATTTTGTCGAGGATTTTTGCATCTATGTTCACCAGATACATTGGCTTGTAGTTCTCTTTTTTTTTGTAGTGTCTTTATTGGGTTTTGGTTTCAGGGTAAGGCTAGCCTCATAGAATGAATTTGGAAGTTTTCCTTTCTTTTCTACTTTTTGAAAAAGTGAGGAGAATAGGTATTAACTCTTTAATTATTTGGTAGAATTCAGCCGTGAAGCCATTTGGTCCTAAGCTTTTGTTTGTTGGAAGTTTTTTTGATTACTAATTCAATTTTATTGCTGGTAGTTTGTTCAATTTTCTATTTCTTCCTGCTTCGGTTTTGGTTGTTATGTGTTTCTAGGAATTTGTCTTTTTCTTCTAGGTTGTCCAATTTGTTGGCATATAATTTTTCATAATATTCTTTTATAATCCTTTGTATTTCTTGTTTTTGGTTGTTATTTTTTCTTTTTCATTTCTGATTATGTTATTTGAGTTCTCTCTGTATGTCTCTCTCTTTACAAATCTGGCTAAAGTTTTATCAGTTTTGTTGATATTTTCAAAGAACCAGTTCCTGATTTCATTGATCTGTTCTTTTTGCTTATCTGTTTCTGTATCATTTATTTCTGCTCTAATTTATTATTTCCTTCTGCTGATTCTGGTTTTTCTTTTTTGTTTTTTGGTTTTGGTTTTGGTTTTGTTTTTGTCTAGCTCTATTAGGTGTAAGATTAGGTTGTTTACTTGTGATTTTTCTTCTTGAGGTAGATCTGTATTGCTATGAACTTCTCTCTTAGAACAAGTTTTGCTTCATCCCAAAGGTTTTGAACTGTTGTATTTTCATTTTCATTTCTCTTCATGTAATTTTTATTTTTTCTTAGATTTCTTGGTCAATTCATTCATTGTTTAGTAGCATGTTATCTAACCTCTATATACTTGTGGTCTTTCTATATTTTTTGTTGTAGTTGATTTCTGGTTTCATAGTGTTGTGGTCAGAAAAGATGCATGGTATGACTTTGATCTTTTTGAATTTGTTGAGGCCTTTTTGATGGTCTAATATGTGATCTCTTCTAGAGAATGTTCCATGTGCCCTTGAATGTGTATTGTGCTGTTTTAGGATGAAATGTTCTGAATATGTCTATTGAGTCATCTGGTTCAGTGTATCATTCAAAGTCACAGTTTCCTTGTTGATTTTCTGTTTTGATGATCTGTCTATTGAGGTAAGTAGGAGTTAAAGTTCCCTATTATTGTATTAATATTGGCTTTTATATTTGTTACTAGCTGTTTTATGTATTTGGGTGCTCCCATGTTGGGTCCATAAATATTTACAGTTGTTACGTCTTCCTGTTGGATTGTTCTTTTTATTATTATGTAGTGTCCTTTGTCTCCTGTTTTCTTTCTTTTAATAGTCTATTTTGTCCAATAAGTGTTGCCCCAGCTTTCTTTTCACATCCATTTGCATGATAAATGTTTCTCCATCCCCTCACTTTCAGTCTACATATATCTTTAGGTCTGAAATGAGACTCTTGTAGGCAGCATATCAATGGGTCATTTTTTCTTTTTAAATCTGTTCCATCACCCTATGTCTTTTGATTGGAGTGCTTAATTCATTTACCTTCAAGGTAATTATTGAAAGGTATATATTTATTGCCATTTGTTACTTGTTTTGTGGTTATTTTTGTAGTTTTTCTAATCTTTTGCTCTCTTATCTATTGGTTTGCTGGCTTTCATTAGGGATATATACTTGATTTCTTTCTCTTTATTTTTTGCATATCTATTACTGGTTTTTTGTTTGTGGTTACCATTAGGTTTATCTATAATATGTCATGCATCTCACAGTCTATACTCAGTTGATGGTCGCTTAAGTTTGAACCCATTCTTTACTCTTCTACCTCTCATATTTTAGGTATATGGTATTATAATTTACATCCTTTTATTTGTGAATCCCTTGATTTTCACAGATACATTTATTTTTTTTTTACTGATTTTGTGTTGCCTACTTTTCCTACTCTTACTTGTGGTCTTTGTTTCCATCAAAGTCCCTTTTAACATTTCTTGTAGGGCTGGTTGAGTGGTCCTCAACTCCTTTACCTTTTGTTTGTTTGGGAAACTCTGTATCTCTCTTTATCTTCTGAATGAAAACATTGCTGGCTAGAGTGTTCTTGGCCTCAGATTTTTTCTTTTCAGCACTTTGATTATATCCTGCCACTCTCTTCTGGCCTGTAAAGTTTCTACTGAAAAATTCCAATGATAGCCTTCTGTAATTGTCTTCTTCTCTCTTGCTGCTTTTAGAATTCTCTCTTTACCACTACTTTTTGTCATTTTCATTACTGTGTGTCTTTGTGTGGACATACTTGTCTTGACTTTGTTGGGGATCTCTGTGCTGCCTGGATCCAGATATCTGTTTCCTTCCTCAGATTTGGGAAGTTTTCAGCTACTAGTTCTTCAATAAATTTTCTGCCCCGTCCCCGCCTCCCTCCCTTTCTCTCCCTTTTTTCTATTTCTTCTTCTTTTTCCTCTTTTATCTATATAAATGTAAATGTTATTATGCTTGATGGAGTTGCTCAGTTTCCCAAGGCTATTCTCATTTGAATATATTTTTTTTTCTTTAACCTGCTTAGCTTGTTTACTTTCCACTACTCTGTCCTCCAGGTCACTTTTTGTACTTCTGCTTTCTCTAGCTTGCTATTTATTCCATCTAGTGTATTTTTAAATTCATTTCCTGTGTTCTTCATCTCTACTTAGTTCTTTTTTCTCTTTGTTAAGGATCTCACTGATGTCTTCCAGTCTTTTTTGAAGTCCAGTGAGTATTTTTGTGATCATTACTTTGAATTCTCTATCAGGCATTTTACTTACATCTGTTTTGCTTAGGTCTCTTGCTGTGGTTTGTCCTGTTCTTTCATTTGGGACATAGTTCTCTGTCTCCTCATTTTGTCTAATGCTTTTTTGTGTGTGTGTTAGGAAGGCCAACTACATCTCCTGCTTTTTAAAGTAATGGACTTATGAAGAGTAAGTACTGCAGTTGCCCTACAGTGCTGTTTCCCCTGTCCACCAGAACCTGGTACTTCAGGGGTCTCCTATGTGTGTTGTGTGCACCCTGCCATTGTCTCTTGGCCACTTTTTCCTTCAGCCTAGTTGTCTGCTTGCTTTCTCTGTTGTGGG
Organism: Mellivora capensis; assembly: GCA_004024625.1. Lineage (NCBI taxonomy): Eukaryota > Metazoa > Chordata > Mammalia > Carnivora > Mustelidae > Mellivora > Mellivora capensis. The sequence continues at coordinate 54,914 of PISX010002504.1, read as the reverse complement.
CAATATCTGATCCTTTTGGTGTCTAGGGCTGCCTTGGGCTTGAGTTTAATCAGACCAGGCATTTGCCAGAGATCCACTACACCAAACTCTTGGGTGCTTTCTCTGGGTTGTCTCCCCAGAGGTTTCTGTTGGTGGGCATGGCCTGCAACCTGACCAAATGTCTGCCTCCAGACTACTGCTGGTGCCACCTTTGGACTGATGTATGTGGTTATCTTCCTCTTTCCCAGGACAGGAATCGCTTTGGAGTGGTGCTGGCCCCTGTTGGAGCTGCTTACTCATTGCCAGACTTATACCCCTTGTTTGAATGTGTTCTGGTCAAGATCTTATTGGAGTGGGGAGGGCATGCCATGTTTGCTCACCAACAAAAGGGAATGTGCCACAGCTGCTAGGCCTGCTGGCCCCCCTGGGAGGGGTTGTAGTTTTAACAAGATTCCTTCCAGTCTTCTTGTAAAATGAAACTGTCACCACTGCCACTGGACAGCACGCATGGGTGTGGGTGTGGAATTTTAACAAGGTGCAAGTTGGTCTTCTGAAGGATGGGGCCTGCTGCTGCCAGGACCAAGGCCTTGGAAAGCAGACAGGTTGGGAGATGGAGTGTTAGCAAGGTTAGCACTGTTCTTCCGGGGGAGGGGATCTGCAACAAAGGAACTGAGGCAGGTCTGACTGGAAAGAATGGATCTGTGGAAGCCCATTGTGTGTGCATGTAGGAATAGGGACAGGGCTTGGTGTAAGTTAGCTTTGTGTTTATTCTGGGGTCTGGGAAAAGGACACAGTGTGCCTACCAGCTCTCTTGGCACACCCTATCCCTCTGGACAAGCTCTGAGATTAGTAAATAACTCTCCTATATGCTCATTTTTCAAACTGCTCCTTCTATGCTGTATCTTTGAAGGTGGTTTTTTGTGTTATCTTTTTAAGAGCAGGGACTTGGTTTCCTGTCATCCTCTGGGCTCTCCTAGAATTGAGTCCACTGATTTTTAAAATTCCAAGCTTTAAGTCCCACTGATTGTAACAATGAAATTCACAATTCAGCCTCTCCAGTTTTCCAACACAAATACTCTGAGGACTTTTCTTCCCCTCCGCATCAGTGTCCCTGTGTGATAGTCTGTTTCTCTCCCTCCTCCATGCCTGTGGTTCCCTCCCTCCTGGAGGTCCTAGAAGTTCAGTTAGCTCCTTATCACAGTTCTGCCCTTTTATCCTTCTTTGATGCAGCCTCTTCTCTACCTTTAGTTGTGGAGTTTCTTTTACCAGTCTCCCAGTCATCTTCTGAGTTATGTACACTGATGGGTTATCTAGTTGTACCTGTGGGATGGGGTGAGCTTAGCATCCTCCTACTCTGCCATCTTCCCAGCCTCTCCATACAAATAATCTTAATTTAAAAACTTAAAAAACTGAACCCATTAAAGAAATAACCACTTACATCAAATCAAAAGAAAAGCAGAATATTTTTATTTAGATCATTCATTAACCAATGTTGGAGTGAAATCAAACAGGAGAGACTCTGCAAAGAAGATATTTTGGAGACATTTAATCTTTGGCTTGTGCAGGTAAACATTTGTAAGTGAGGATAATGAAAGTCAAAGAGGAGAGCAAGCAACACAATGATGCCAGTGGTTGGTAAATGGGGCTTGAAGAGCTTAACATTTTTGAGTTGCTTTCTTTTTTTTTTTTTTTACTTTGACATTTTACAACTACCATTGAGTAGGAGTATAGAAAGGCATCTTTCCAGGCTACATTTTCTGGCTACACTGTGAAATTATGAAATGCTCTGTTAGGACAGAGTGGCGGCTCCATCTGTTAGCTTCCTTCATAAAATAAAGCCTGAACACACAGTATTGTGATGTCTGAGCAGTGCTAATATTATTTGAGTATGCTATCTAGAAGAAACTTACATAGAACATTTCTAAATATTATTCTTAGATTTTCATGAGAAAGATGTCGTCTTATAAATATTTCTTATTACTCTCAAACAAAACATCTTTTCTCAGAAAATATTTCTCTTCTTTGTAAAAGAAATATGCTGTTGTATGCTTTGGATCAGTTTTGAATCTGTGGAAGGTGTAAATTCTCGTATCTACAGAGAAAATATAAATTGCCTGAATATATTTATCAGTATATTATAAATAAAATCATTATCCTGAGGAATTTATTATCCAGTCTTACACTCTCTGCTAAACAAATATTTAGATATGTAGTTCATTATAGCTGGTTTGTAAAAGAAGTAATAGATTAGCCTAGTGTTGGGATGGAGTGCTCTGATGAGCTATGGATATAATTACCATTTGAAGTATAAGTTATACCGAAAAATGAAAACTGGCAATTGCTAATAGTTATGAAAAGACTAGAAAATGGACATAATAGAAACTGGTTGACATGGGGGCAAAATTTTCAAAGGATTTTTAAGTTTTTCGGAGGAGGGTAAAATTTATAGCCAGAAAATAATATCAAAGTAAATATATGTGTGGCAAAATACATTATAAAATTAAAGACTATAGACTTGGATCTCTCTGCCCTTAATGAGAATGGACTTCATTCTAATTTCTTCATTACCTCTATACCTACTATTCCCTTCACTTGCTGCCTCATTTTTCTATGGGGTAACTGAAGTTAATGGAATTGGATGTATGGCTACCACCAGATAAATTTCTGTCTTCTATGGAGTTCTAGTGCATTTTCCCCCCTTAAAACACAAGTGAAAAATTGCTAACGAAATGCCTCGGAAAAGGAATAAGGATTCCTAAGGATTTATGTGTAGGAAGTCAATGAGGTGAAGCAGAAATAGATGGACTGTCAATGATAAGGTATTTCAGTTCAAGTAACACTTTCTGAATTCCTAGACTAGGAATGACATTGTTCTAGCACTCATACTCTAAGGATTTCTGTCTTCAAGGAGCTAGCAATCCACCAGAAAAGAGAGAGATATACAAAGAAAATGTTAAATATGACAAGGTAAGTATCGTGAAAGTAGAACAAATAATTAGAGATGACATGCCTGGGATTTCCTATGAGCACACAAAGGTGATTCAGGAAATTTTCCCTGAGAATGACACCTGAGCTGAATCTTAATCAAAGAGTAGTAATCAATGAAAAGAATTGGGAAAGAATCCATAAAAGGATAGTGAAGGCAGAGGTAATAGAATAATCAAAGAATATATTTGAGAGAGGAAATTCTGGAGTTGGGAATTCCAGTGAGGAGGTTTTCGGGTAATTTGGCAAGATAAGATTGAAGACCAGAACTAAAGTCTTCTTACTCTGGGAAGACATATTAGAAGACATATTAGATTTGATAAATGTTTTAGAAGTAAAATTACAAGGCCTTAATTGAAGGGATTGGTTGATCTAAATGAAAAATAGCTATCCAGGATGACTTTTCTATTTCGCACAGCATTGTGAATGATGGTGCCAGTATGTGAAATGAGATTCAAGATGTATAATCCTGGTGGTTAAGATGAGGTGAACTTATTGATCAGGAAGCATCTGGAGAAAATAGAGAGATTTATGTCTATCAGGTACTTTTATAGGAAAATGTGAAATCCAGATGCCAGAATAGAGTTACATATCATGTATAGATACAGACATTACTAGCATATAGTCTTGGTTAAAAATATGACAGATCAACCAGAAGATAAAGGTAGATTAAAAAACAAACTGAATGAATGGAAATTAGATTTATGGAAATCACTAATATATAATAGGAGGCTGAAGAAAGAAGTTCATAAAGGAAACCAAGAAGAAAAAGATCTGAGGGATTAGGAGATGAAACAGGAAAAGGTGTAGCACAGAAGAAAAGGAATAGTTTTCCAGAAGTAGGAAAAGACCAGTACTATGAAATGCATTAATGAGATTATTGTAGGATTGTTAAGTTTTTTGATGAATTTTATGAAATAATTTAAGCAATCTTCCAAAAACATTAATATACTATTTTTGTCATATTTATATTAGAATCTATTCATTCATAATAATTTAAGTGACATAATGCTTAACTTTGGAATAGTCACTTAAATTTCTGTCTACTTTTATTTTAGCACATTAACTGTCCAAGAATAGAGTTATTTCAATGAAAATGTTTATTATACTATATACGCACAAAGTGTAAGGATTAAGAATGTACTGATTAACTCATAGTTTGTATTTTTTGACTTGTCCTTATAAGAAATATGCAAATCATATTGTAATAGTATATTTAAGTTCGTATAAAGGGATATAAAAACACCATTGCTTACATAAATCTCAAAATGAACAAAAAATAATTTTGTTCATAATATTACTTCATTAATTTTGGAATGCAAGTAAACAAAAGATAAACTCTATGGAAGCCATTTTAGAAATGATTTAAATTGTGTGCCTTTGCCCAGGTAACATTTATAAAAGAAAATTTAGAAGAGGAGAGCAGAGATTGTTCTTAGGGATTTGGTAAGTAATGTTTAAAGAAATGAACATTTTTTGAGCTGCTTTTCTATGTTTTTGTCATTATACAGCATTTATTACATGTAGAAAGCACTTTTCCAGGCTGTATTCTCTGGCCATCATTTGTGAATTTAACCATATTACCCTTCAAACAAATCTGTACTTTTCCTTGGGTCCCTTAGTTATAGGAAAACAGAGAAGTTCTTCCGTTTACTTTGTCTTTGTTCAGTTCTTCTTTACGGTTACTTTTTTTTTTTTTTTAATAAATCACCTTACTATCTTAAAAATGCAGCTGTGATGTCATAACCATTTTAAAGCTTCTCCAGTATCTGGTTTTCCTCCCTTTCTATGCACCCACAGGTAACACTTCTCAGCTCCCCCAGCAGATGGACAAGGCCTTATGACTAACTCAGTGCTATCAAACGTGTGCAGATCTAACGTTTGTCTCTTCTTGGCTGAAGTGGTGACGAACTCGAGCAGTTTTCCTGTCTCTTCCCCTGCACTGGCAGTTGTTGAGGCAACAGATTATTAAGATAGTGGGTCCAAAAAGTGGAAGCAGTCTGAATCACATAATTGCTGCATGGGGACGGCTGTCATGCGGTGGTCCAGAACTGTAGCCAAATTTGTATAATAAGAAGTAAATATTACAGGTATGGAGTCACCAAGTTTTAGAGATTATTTGTCATTGTGGCTTGGCTCTGCCTTTACCCAGAATGTCCTTATCATATCCAAAGCAAAACCTGTCCCTTAATTACCTTTTTCCTTGGGTGAGTATCTGTAAAGTAAACTTAGGAGGAGTAAAGTATCTGTACAGTAAGGTAAACTTCCTTTAAAAAAAGGAAGAAAATGGGGTGGAGTCAAATGAGATGTTAGTGAAATCCCTAAGATCATTTAATGGACTGCAGGTATCCATCATTTTTTTTTGTAGTTAGTGTAACTTAAATATACACACACACACACACACACACACACACACACACACACACATATATATATCTTCTCCTTGCCCTCTCCAAGTCAGTGAAGAAATGACTTGCCATGGTTGTTAGAGAAAAGTTGTTAGAGTCTAATGAGGTAGCTGTCTGACATTTCAGCTGTCTCATATTTGTATTCTTTTGTTCACTTGTGTGTGTTCAAAAAAAAAGTAAATCACTGCATTCCATTTTACTTGCAAATTTTCTATGTGATTTTTGTTGTACGTGAAGATAATTCTCATTACTACATTCTTCCTGTTCCTATGTTTGCCCTGACTGCTTCATCTACTGGGTATTCCACCAAATATTCCAATTCTCATTATATCCCTTCAGGTGCTTATAATTACAGAATGGATCAAGAATACTGTCTTTGGACAACAAATGATTCTACCACCAATGAATTAAAAACTAGCCACCTTTCCCTGAATGTTCACAATAATCTTAGAGCATAAGACTTTTTTTTCTAGACTGTCTGAGATCTCCTGTGTGTGTGTGTGTGTGTGCCCCTGTGTCCACGTGCTTCTGCATATGGTTAGCCCTGTGTATGCCAGTGAGTGGAAATATAGATACTTTTCTGTAAGGATTCAGGGGATCCAATGATCTTTATTTCTAGTCATCAAAGAGTGAAATTTCATTTTGTAAAGGTGCTGACAAGAAGGGATAAAATGAGAAGAGCAACATTATACAAAGAGAAAAGCAGTCTGACGATTCTGGATAATATGGTCTTTGTCCACTTGGAGGGTTTTGAGTTGTGAGACAAATACCAATACTGGTTAGATGGGTAAATACATTCTCTAGGACAACATATCTCCTTAAAGATAGGATTAAGCTAACATAATTCCTTAGGATAACTAATTATACGTGATGGTTTTATTATTACTAACGGAAATGTCATTCCAGTTTTAAAAAGTATACTTGGCATGTTGGCATCATCCTCTCTATGTTAACTCAGGTGCACAACATTTCTGACTGTTCCAAGAATTTTTGGCATTATGCTTTTGGCTCTCCCTTTCGGTGTTCAGCCCAGCAATCTGTTCACTCTTCGAGTACTGCTGCTTTTCTTTGACTCTATTATACTAGACCCCATCAGTGAGTCCCATCCCATCAGGAATGTTGTCTGCCTATGGATTATCATAAGCATGCTTAGTCTTTGATTGCTAATTATATTTAGGTGGTATTGCCTAATGGATGGGGTCCCACTTGCTGTTCATTGTTTTGTGTTTTGCTGTTCATCCATTAGTGGGTATTATGGCAAACATTCCTTCACTCAGGAAGAGAGTTGTAGATGTGCCAAGCCCTATCATACTCTCCTTGTTTTATGAAGCATGTTGGGACCAGATGGTATTCTAAATAGAGCTTTTAAAGAGAGATTTTCAGCATGTCATGTGTTAGGAGGTATTTTCCCCTCTTCTGGTGAATAGGTGATTTCTTAAGGGGGGTGTGAGCCCCTTGATCTTTATTTTTCTTCCTTTTCTAGACTCCTGAGACATCTTTATGAAGGAAGGAGAATGAAAAGTATATCCAAGACATAATAAGTAAAAAAAAATGTCCAAAAAGCTTTTATGTAACATTATCTCTTTTTAGTTTTATGATAACCCTGAAGATACATTTAAAAAAAAATACTCCATTTTAAGATGGTAAAGCCTGAGATTTAGAGAGACTAAATTCCTTGACCATTTTCAGAAAAGTAGTCCATCAAAGAACTAATGTGGTAATCTTAATATTCATTATCTTATTACTTACTCTTTCCAAAGTACTTAAATGGCTTCTATGTCAAGATCCAAACCATCACTACTTGCCAGAAATGATAGAGCTGCGAGGGAGTATATGTAAACCCAGTTTTTTTTTAACTTTTATTTTTCCAAACCAAGAACATGCATGTAAGAGCTTATAATTTATTGATGAGGAGGAAATAATGATATGGACATCAGTTCCCAATACTTGGTGAAGACAAGGAAATTAAAAGAATACATGGAAAAACACTTCCACCATAACTGTGTATAGCTTGCACTATATATCTAACTGAAAACACATTTACTAAACCATCTTGTTGATTTGATGGGTTCTTTTTTTCAAAGTATAAAATTTTTTAACCATTAAATCACTTGGTCAGAATTCAATTGATGTATTTGGTAGATACTGATTTTTTAAAAAAATTATTTGGTATATTTTGTTATTTCCCTCTCCTAGACTAGTTCATGCTACCATTTTAATTTTTGATCTTTTGATTTCTATATAAGAAATCTTTATTTCTGGTTATGGCCACAGATAATAAAAAGGCTTACACCAATGCCTGTAAAAACCACCAATTCTCTTCCTGCTTTCACTGGCGTGATTTACCCAAAATAACTGAAATGGTTTCTTTTCTGGGGCACCAGGGTGGCTCAGTTGGTTAAGTGTCTGCCTTCAGCTCAGCTCATGATCTTGGGGTCCGGAGATCCAGCCCAATGTTGGACTCCAGCCCTGTATTGGGCTCCCTGCTCAGCAGTGAGGCTGCTCTTCCTCTGCTCCTCTCTCCTCCTGTGCTCGCTCTTTCTCTCTCTCATGTGTGCACACTTGCTCTCAAATAAATAAAGGAAATCTTTAAAAATAAAATGGTTCCTTTTCCAATTTACCCACAGAAATAACAAAAAATCTGTAATTAAAACCCTAAATACAATATAAAAATGCAATGATCTATTTTTAAAATTTTAACCTCAGTTAACTGAAATGTCACAAAATACCATAAAGGATATTCATTTTATAATAAAAACTTAAATTGCATTGAAATGGTCTTAAAATTAACTATGGAATTGTCTTAAGAGTGAATGAAAATTTCTAGTCAGGTTTTAGGAATATTTTGCATTTTTTTCAGTGAGTTTATATTGTCATCATATACCGTTTAAGATAAAAGGCTGCTTTCCAACTGTATATCTGAGCATGTTTTGAAATGTCCCAATTTGAAGGCCTCTGTAAAAGGTTCCTTTAGGTTAAAGGATAGAAATGCATCTGAAGAGAGTTTGGTCTTTTACAAGTTTATGATAGAGTTTTTATTTTGAAGGCTCTAAAGTAGACCGTACTGAGAAATGATTACCTGGAATGCAAGTTTGCCTTCATCATTCTCCCACCTTCAAAGCTTACCTTTTTTCTCCCTCAATGGAAAAGCCGTCCTAATGATAAATACCAGAACTATCAGACCCTCGAGACCCTGTTAGGTGGCGCGCTCCCACAGATACAACAGACCATCCAGGCCGAGACTCTATTCTTTAGACCTATATTTCCTTTACACCAAAAATTCATATCAATTTTTATGGTCATTTTTTAATGAAAGCAGAAAACTACACTTTAAATCTATGGCTAAAGGACACAGCCAGGTCTTAAAACCCCAAAATCGGTACTTTTATGGGGCCAAATCTTAACTAAATCTCAATTTCTAAAACACAGTTGCAGGAAAGTTATGACATGGACACTTCTTTTTCCCCTCAAATAATATTTTTCTAGAATCACTTTATCACCACATACCTCCCAGTAACGATCTTAAATAAGGGTCATTCTATAATGATTTGGGGGTAAAGACCAATGTAATTCCTTCTATTATGGATTGACATATATTTACTTCTCTAAGACAACTGCATAGATATTTGTTTTTAGTTCAATGGATTTGTACACTTAATCAACAAAAGTTTATGGTGGGCTGGCAGCATTCTAGTGTCTGTGGGGTCTACAGATTCATTCCCACATTTCATATATATATATATTTCATATGATAGTAGTATACTTCTCAGGTATTGGCCAAATGCACATATTCCTGGTCTGGTAGGCAGTCTTCCACGTGGCATGTATAATTTGTGGTTCTGCCTGCTTCCGCTTCCGGGGGTCTTCTGCATGTAAGAAAGCAGATAGGAAAAATGCAACAGAGAAAATCTCCACTAGTTGCATATAGGTCCTAACCTGGAAATGATGCTCTCTATTTTGTTCCTATTTATTTACTGAAAATAACTGCATGTCAGGTATTCTGGGAAATGGGAAATCAATTCCCAATGACAACTTACCACAGAAAAATTGAAAGTTATCAAAGAAATCAATAAAGTGGTCATTATCAGTAGATGATCTGAGAGTGGGAACAGTCATGACATAGGTTGGAAATTATGGTGTGTATTAATGAGATAATCTTGAGATGTGAAATTTTTGTATCTTACAAAATCGTCAATGTCTTCTTCATCTTTAATTTCTGATTAGGGCATGTGTCTGAAAATTTTAGAGTTACCAGCAACAGAAATCATCTAAAATTTGCTTCAGAACCAAAGAGATTTTTTTTTTTGAGACATTAGGAGTGTGTGTTAAAACCCAATAGCAGAAATATAGTAGTGTGGGGGGAGACTCCGGAACCAGGGACAGATAAACTCTAAGAGTTTTAATGGTCCCTAGTCTCTAATGCTTTTGGTACATTTCTATCCTCTCATCTCTCTAAAGACCAACTTTCAGCTTCTCAGTCCACAGGCAGTTGTAGGTTACTTATTCTGTAGTTCTCAAATTTGTACCTCCTATATTCTGGAGTACTGACTGAGGTAGGCTCTCTTAATCATCTGTTGGTCGCATTGGACCAGTTTTCTACCCCTAGACTAATCCATTATAGGAAGACACATAGTATAAAATCTAAGCTCAGTTATTTATATCTGAAATGTGCCTTATGGGATACAGCTCAAGTAAGCAACTAAAAAGTTTGCACCTATTAGATATAAGAACCACATCAATGTGTCGGAATTAGAGGATACACAGATGATAATGGGAATAGGTGGAAATGACATAGTTGGGTCTGAGGGAGTGTAAAGAGACTTGGATGGCACACAAAGTAAAGGAGCAACAGTATGATCAGTATGATGATTTGCAAAGATCATTTTGAAGGAACTGCAGAAGCTGAGTTATTAGAGCGAAAAAGTTTTTTTAGAGCAAAAAAGTTTTTTTAGAGCAAAAAAGTATTCTCAAATTCCTGTCAGCGATTGGCCTGGTTGGAACTGTGTAGGGAGAAGTATGACTATTTCAAATGCAATAATCCTCATATGACAACTCAGTGAAATTTCACTTTTATTTACACTTTGTAGTCATAAGCTAAAGAACAGGATTTAGTCATTTGGATGTGGGGTATTTAGCACATGACATTAATTACAGTATGTTAAAAAATACACCCACAGTCATTAGTATTTACAACATATTTGCTAGTTATTTTAGTGGATAAGATATTTTCCATAGCACATTTTCACAAGAGGTTACCTTGTTAAGTGGGTACTTCTTTACCTAAACCCTCATTATTTTACCTTTTGACATTTCTAGGACATTCAGGACTCATTTTATAGTTTTATATTTAACAGGAGCCATAGGAATATGTAAATAAGTGATATGTTCTTAAAAAGTCAAAATTTATAAAATTCTTATACATTTCTGGTATTTTCTTGAGGTAGAGTTTTTTTTTTCTTTTTTCTCAACAGGAATACTGAAACTACAACATAAATAACATTTTAAAAATATTTAGCCTATATGTTTTTAATTTTTCCATAAACTATGTTTCTCTTCAGCTCTTTCACCATTAAGGCTAAACCACAAAATTTATCACTTCAGCAAAGGAGAGGGCAGATAATGTTTAGGAAAAAGGAGACATAGATCAGCTCTCAGTCTCAAAGCTTACTCCATTAAATGTAGGACATGGTTTTTGTTTGTTTGTTTGTTTTCCAAATCTAAAAAACTCCCTTTATATGTTAAGATTAGAACTTGTTGACTCTTCATATTAAGATCATACATAAGTCGAATAGGAGAGTCAAAGAAAGTCAAGACACAATTTAGAGTAACCCAAATCAGAGGAAGTTGAAGGTTGCCATGGCCTCTGCCCTGGAAGGGAGAGTCTAGAGTTAATATATAGAAAAAGAAAGGACACATGGGGGAGAGGGAGATTAATTTTACTCTGCCATCACCTGGATTAAATGCAGTATTAAAAATGGAAAATAGAAACTCTAGAAAAATATAGCTAAAAGCAAGAGTTCTTTTGTCTCCTGTTTTTTTTTTTTTAAATTTTTATTTTTTATAAACAAATTTTTATCCCCAGGGGTACATGTCTGTGAATCGCCAGGTTTACACACTTCACAGCACTAACCATAGCACATACCCTCCCCAATGTCCATTACCCCACCCCCCTTTCCCGATCCCCTCCCCCCAGCAACCCTCAGTTTGTTTTGTGAGATTAAGAGTCATTGTCTCCTGTTTTGAAATTTGTAGGGTATGGACTCATGGCAGTGGTGAGGGATAAGCCCTTTTGGGAGAACTTGAGCTGAGTAAGAATCAGTGTGTGGTGTGTTCAGATGGAAAGTGGGTAAGGGACAGTATTACTCAGTTTCTCTTGGGTGTGCCTGTAAGTCAGACTATAAGAGAGTGAAAGGAAACAGAGAGACAAATGCCAATGGGCCTGCCTTGGGGTAACCATGGTGAATAGAGCAAAGACATGAAAGTGGTTAGCATTAATCTGGGGACAGATGAAGAGCATAGCTGAGACTTAGATTGATGTGCTTGAAAATGATTACCCAAACTGGCTCTCCAGAAAAGACAAAATACAAATTTTTAAAAAGCACCTTAATTTACAATACTTGTTGATAATCTGTGGTGTAAATACTCCCACTGTGATTTCAAGACAAGGAGGTCCACCATGGAGAAAGGAGAAGATAAACATGATGAGCTCTCACCAGCTGATAAAGGCCTGCTGCAGCACAACATTTCTGAAACATTTTAGGACATCTCGCATGCTCTGCCCCTCCCTATGCACATGGAAGATAGACCAAACACAAATCAAGGAGGGGCACTGAGAGCTGCAAGTTTTCTATGGGTTTTGTGGGTGGGATGAGACTACAGGTCACAGAATCAAAGTTTAATCCATGGAGAAATTTTTCTTTATTATGTTATGTTAGTCACCTTATAGTACATCATTAGTTTCCATGATTCATTGAGAAGTTTTTAAAATAAAAATGTATGAGAAGAAAAAAAAATAAAAGTGTTTATTTAATAACAAAGAGAGAAAGAGAGAGAGGGAGAGAGAATAGGGAACACTCATCAGAGTTGGGGGCCTGCAATTCTTCAGTTATGGAGTTTTCCAACTAATGACTCCTAAATTAGTGACAGGTACAGAAAGACATTGATCACCTGAGTTTTGGGAGCAACAAGCAGGGCTGGAGTGGCCAGAAGCCTAGTCTATTGTCTCTACTCCTGAGTGCCCTAGGCCCATGTGATATTATCTTTGTCACCATGTGAGGAAGGTTTTCTTCTGCAATTGTCTCGTTCATACCCCAACTCCATGGAGTTTTTCCCTGACTTCTAGGCACTGGTATGGTTCAGGGAGGAATAGTCACAGGTTCTCTGCAGGTTATAGTAGCAGGGGTCCTGGAAACCTGGTAGAAATCATCTGAGTCTCTGGGGCCATAGGGGGCTTGTCCGTGGCTGGAGTGTTCTGGGTCACTTTGGTCTTAAAGACAATGAGTCAAAGAGTGGCAGTGCTGACAGTGGATCTTAGACCAGGCCCAGATCCTCGTGATGATGATGTTTTTATTTTCAGCAAAATGTACAAATTTTAAGCATTAGAATTTTACTTGTTACAGTTAAAGACAACTGGCCACTGGAGTTTCTGCCCTTTTGATAGAAAACCACCATTATCTTCAATGCTTAGACTCCTATCAAATTATTTTGATACCTAGAATCAATGTTAATGGAAGCTAAAGTTAAGAAGATATTATCAGAAATACAAAAACCATGAGCGATAAAGACCTGGAAGTCTCTTTACCTGGACTTGAAATAGAGACTTTTAGAAAAAGGACTGAAAGAAGAGAAATCTAAATGATTACAACAAGTTTTGCTGGTGGTAAATCCAACAAGAAATATATTTCTTTATAAGCTGCATCAAAACACTTCCCATTTCAAGCAGCTGTAATAAAAATAGTCTTCAAAACACATCAGAATAATGAATAGCTTAGACTTCATCCAAAAAAGACTTGGATGAAAACTCTGATCTTCAGGGAAGGCTTAGACTGCTTTCACAAGAAGAAGGTGGAAAATAAGAGTGAGTGAACTTAAAACAGTATGCAACAAGTTCTAAAAGAGCCAGATCAAATCTCTGAGTGAACACTTGCTGTTCTCAGAGAAGACATCCTGGATGGTGGTAACATGGAATCCCAAGTAACAAATACATCAAAACATAGACACTCCTTAGAAGATATTTTGAAGTAACCAATGGATGAGGTGGAGTAAAAACTGTGGTAGGTTGAATTATGGCTTCTTAAAGGGGTCTGTATCCTCATCCTTGAAACTTAGGAATGTTATCTTATGACAAAAGGAACTTTGAAGATGTGATTAATTTAAGGAATTTCAGACAAAGAGATCATTTTGGATTATCCAGATGGGACCAATGTAATCACAAGAGAGGAGGCAAGAGGCTCAGAATCAAAGAACAGAAGTTAGTAATGTGGCCACAAGTCAAGGAATGTGGGCAAACTCTAAAAGTTGGAAAAAATAAGAAGTGAATTCTCTCTTAGGGGCTCCAGAAAACACACAGCCCTGCTGATAGATATTAGATAGGTAATAGCCTAAACTGATTTGGGACCTCTGATGTCCAGAACCACAAGATAAGAAATTTGTGTTGTTTATGCCTTTAAGTCTGTGGTCATTTGTTATAGCAGCAGTAGGAAACTTGTAACAATTCTTAAAGAAAAATGAGACCAAATGTACACTAACTTAGCTGAAGGATAGTATAATCATCACAATTTGAGATATTAAAATTCTACAAAAGGAGAAAACTCCACGGCAATCAAAGAAAAACAAAGTGAGAGGCAAAATTTCTAAGGAATACACTCAGTTCTTTCTGAAGTGCATGGAAAGAAAGAAATGAATTTTCATCAAAGCTTAAAGGAAATTTACCACAAAAAGAAGAGAAAATTTCTAAAGCAATTGAATGTATCAGCCAAACATATAAAAAGCTAGGCACCTATAAAGTGTATAAGTCTATGATTTCCTTGAAAAGTTAAAAATAATCACTGGTAATTATTAATGATAGTTTGTTTTGTGTGCGCAATAAGCTCACAGTATCAGGTTGATAGTGTTCATGGTTAGAAAACTCAACAACTTTGGGGAAAAAAAGAAAACTTAAGATAAAACTTAATTGAGGAAAAATTTAAATGAAAACAATTCAAAGTATATGTCCCAGTTATGTTCCGGATGTTCCCAGTGTGCCATTTGGTAGACAGGTCTTATGAGGATCACCAGGAACCAACCCTCTGACAAAAAGTTCCCCCAAGAAGGAGGGAAATCAGGCTGTGATGGCATAAGTATCCAGTATTTATAGATACAGACATAGAAGGGATATGTAGAACACATGACACCCAATGAGTCATGACCCCAAGAGAAGGAAGCCAGTTCCATTCTGATGCATCAAGACAACTTGTTCTGATGCTTCTTGTACTGGAAGACCCTTTGGACCTCCTTTTAGTTCAGTTGTCTAGCCAGAATGGCCTAGATGCCGGTGCTTTCTGCAATCCTCTACTCAAAGGGCACTTGCTACAGAGACCCCTCTGTGTACCTGTCCTTGCCCCTCTTATAGAAAGCAAGGGCAAATCTTCCCCAGAATCCTCTCTTCCAAGGGATTTCTCTAGCTTATTATATTCTCACTGGTAAGAAGAAGTATCACTGCACCAACCACTGGACCCAGTCTGGTGACCACATAATTTGCAAACAGACATGAGCCACTCTCCATGTTTACCTTTCCTTCTAATGACTCTAATTCCAGAACCATAGCAAGATACTTTTTTTTTATTCTTCATATTTTGATTTTTTCCCTCTTTGCACTTAATGCTATCTGTAAAGTGCCATTTGCTGAAACAGAATATTTATAGAATTATCATCCATAAGATAATTTTTATAACTGTAGATAATTTCACTGGAAAACATATAATCCAATTACTTTCATTTAATTCTATTTGCATTTTCTATATTTACAGCAATTTTGTTAACAAATACATTAAGATAATCCAAACACATTAATCCAGATACACAGCAAAAATTTGTCTTCTAAAATAACGTAGGGGGCACCTGGGTGGCTCAGATGATTAAGTGTGTGCCTTTGGCTCAGGTCCCAATCTCCAGGTTCGGGAATTGAGCCCTACATTGGGCTCCCAGCTCAGCAGGAGTCAAGCTTCTCCCTCTTCCTCTGCCTCTCCCCCTGCTTGTTCTCTCTCTCTCAAAAAAATAAATAAAATCTTAATAAAATAATGTAGAACCTTTTCTGTTTTAGTTTTATTGCTATTATTTAAGTGATTATACTGTAGTTGAAATGGAAATGTGATAGGATTATACTTCTTAGTTTTTTAATAAATGCACATTATATAAATATTAATCTTGTTAGTGGGTTGTTTCTATTTTATTTAATTTCTAGATGGTTTAAGCAAAGTATTGTTACTGCTATTTAACAAGCCCCTTTTGATTCACAATCAGATGAAACTTTGTTTTATTCTAAAGTATGGATTTTCTCATTTGTTTTGCTGCTATTGTTAAGTAATTGTACAATTGCACAAATGGAAATACAGTCTGAATTATAATCCAGAAAATAGTGTTTTATGAATGCAGTTTTATTTAAAAGTGAATTTCATGAGGAAAAATTGTTTCCTTATATTCTGTTCCTAGAAAATGTTAGGATAGTATTTCATTGAGGTTTAATAAGTTACTGATAATCTGAATTGCGGGAAGAGTTTTACATGATCAGCTTCATATTTGTAGACATTTGAAACTTAAAATCCATATCTGTGCCCTAAATACTGAATTGACTCTAGTTATAGGGCTAATATATTTACTTAAATACATTTTAGCTTAAAGGGAAAAATCTGACCCCTCTCAGTGTGCTTCCCATAAAACCTAAGTCCAAACCTTTTACTATGAACCATAAACTTCAGTAAGAGGCAGTCTCCCTTGGGATGATTTTATGAGTAATTGTGAAGCCAAGACTGTTACAGAGATTAAAAACAACAACCACAACAACAAAACAACTGCCCCACCATGAAGAGTAGAGTAAAGGGAAGCACAGGGAAATGGAGTTGAACTCTTAGGTTAAGTTAGTCTTAACCCCTACTCTTTATAGATGGAGTGATGCCAGCTAGTACATTTCCTTAATTTTTGAGTCCATTTGAGTTGGGTAGTTTGTTGCTTGCAATTTCATACTTACCACTGTTCTCTCCCAATAGCATTTCAGGCTAAAGCAACATTGACTATGATATTTTAGAGAACTCTAAGAGATTGAAATTCCTGTAGAGAACATGTATAATAAATTTACTCTCAAGTGAAATTATTTCTTAATAATACTTCATATTCTGGATCTGAGAGATGTTTTGATGTGTCACCCAGAATGCCCTTCTGGGAAGAAAGGCTGTATGTATCTGCCTACCCCACCCTATCTGCAAGAGTGCTGCCAGCAACAGAGAAGATCCACTGCATTCAAGTTATGCCCTCCTTCCCAGGACAGCCTGTATCGTGTAAACGACTGGGGTGAGGATATAAAGTCCTGCCCCCCCACCTCCCCAGCCCACTCCAGTCTTGTCAACTCCAAAGGATCATTTTAGCTTCAAAGCTCCTATTGGTTTGGCTGAAGCTTCTGTTAAGATTGCATCAGAGTTCAGGGGCGCCTGGGTGGCTCAGTGGGTTAAAGCCTCTGCCTTCGGCTTGGGTCATGATCCCAGGGTCCTGGGATGGAGCCCCACATCGGGCTCTCTGCTCAGTGGGGAGCCTGCTTCCCCCTCTCTCTTTGCCTGCTTCTCTGCCTACTTGTGATCTCTGTCTGCCAAATAAATAAATAAGGTCTTAAAAAAAAAAAGAGATTACATCAGAGTTCAACTTTTCCCTATATCCTTTCAGGCTGCACTCCCTTTCCTTTCTGTCTCTTCTCTTCCATAGATGTTGGTCCCAAGAGTACTCCCCAGTAAGCTTTTTCTAGCTCAGTGTAAGAGTCCTTCTAGGGAACTTGACCTGAAGTACAGGAGAACACTCTGTTTCACTATGGAGAATTAACTTCCTCCCCCCCTGCCCCCCCCCCAAATACTGGCAAAGTGAAATATCATTTGAAAAGTACCATTTGAAAAATCTGAGTTCTTACATTGTTGATTAACTTGTAATTCAGCTAGGGTGAATGCTTGCTTGTCCTGCTCTGAAGCCTCCCTACTGTATTCCTAAATTGGTTTTGTTAACAGGTCATCACAGGGAAGTGTTAAAAGGGTTAGACATCTTCAGTTACAGAATTGAAATTAGGAAAAAAATAATGCAGTAGGGTTTTGATCATTTTTTAAAAAAAATTATGTATTTATTTGACAGAGATCACAAGTAGGCAGAGAGGCAGGCAGAGAGAGAGAGGAGGAAACAGGCTCCCTACCGAGCAGAGAGTCCCATGTGGGACTCGAACTCAGGACCCTGAGATCATGACCTGAGCTGAAGGCAGAGGCTTAACCCATTGAGCCACCCAGGTGCCCGATCTTTTTTTTTTTAATGCCCTCAATTTTAGACTGCCCAAAGGCCATAAATTGATATTATTTTTTATTGGTAAGGTTGGACGTTCCCATGGTAAAATTTTTTTTCTCTTCCAGATTCTCTATATTGTTGTTACAAAGTCACCTCTTCCCAAAGCCCATCACTCCCTATGCTTAATCATAATCTCTGTGGTTAGTCTGTCTATATATCAGTTATTTATTATTCTTTTACTTTTTTTCCTTTGATTTCCATTTTTCTTCTCTGTTCACTCTCTGAAGGCAATAATTTATAAGAATGAATCTGAAGTACCATAGTAATATCTCAGAGAGTCACTGCTGCATGGAACACAGATCTATATCTTTGAAAATGGCTAATAATTGCATTTCTTTTCAAACCTAGACCAACCTGCCAGTTCTTAGATCACATCACGATGAATTTGAGCTTGTCAAGTTTGTGTGTGCCATCTTCTGTAATCAATACTGTATTTTACAGATGGAACATGCCATATAATGTGCCTTATGAAGGCTAATTTCATTGCATTGTACTAACTCACACAAAATAGGGTTAAGCCTAATGTGTCTGCCTTAAATTTCACCTTTAATGAGAGAATGGCTTCATATCTGATTCTCCTTTGGCCAGGAAATTGGTAACTTGTTCCATCTGTTAACATTTACATTTCCCAGACTTCTAGGCCATTTTTATCCAACAGACTATTTGCACATAACTTGAAAAACTATACAGAAAGCTACTTTGTTTACCGGAAGGTATTTTATGACCAATGAGGGAGAAAATGTGACCAAGAGCAAAGTTAATTTTTGGCAATATTTACATGTAGGGGAATTATAAATGCAAAATTCTCAGTCTTTATAACCATACTTTTCTTTTTTCCGGATTCTCAAAGAGTGATTAGTCTTGTTCCTAAATTATCAAGATATAATACCTAATCAAACACTTGTTCATTAAGAAGTTTCTTGATTTACTCTCTACTCATCATAAATCTAGTCTTTGAAGAGGCACACCTTAGAAAAGAAGTGACCTAAGGACTTAATCACTAGTCCTAAAATCACCAGCATCAGTAGAGGATTTATATTTGTCTGGAGAGGTGTTAAAATGCCTTTCAACTCTAAATTGGTACTATTTTGCTTGGTAATGTAATGCTCTTAGAGATTCCCAGAGTAAAGATGGTCTTGTGCCTTCCAGATTTGCCTATGATTCACAGACAAATTCAGAAACTTTGGCAAATACTGAACTATAAACAAGAGATGAATCAGTTAACCTTAACTTTACTGAGATGGAGTGTGAAAAGCTGTTAATCTGTACAAGCTAATGCTGGCTTTGAGTTCATATAAATAAAGATGCTTTAAACTATAATTTCTTTAGATGAAACTCCTATCTTCAGCTCTCAGAGCATATGTAGGAACATTGGAAATGAAAGCTCATGAAGACTTAATAAAACACACATTAAAATATTAGTGAGAAGAGTGACATATTAGCCTAATCAAAAAGTGAAGGGTCTTTACCAAGAATATACTGAAGAGATAAAAATTGCCAGAGGAGGGCACCTGGGTGGCTCAATGGGTTAAAGCCTCTGCCTTCAGCTCAGGTCATGATCTTGGGGTCCTGGAATCGAGCCCTGCTTCGGGCTCTCTACTCAGCGGGAAGTCTGCTTCCCCCTCTCTCTCTGACATCTCTCTGCCTACTTGTGATCTCTGTCAAATAAATAAATAAATCTTTAAAAAAATTGCCAGAGGATATTTGTATCTATCAGAAACTGAAAGAAGAGAGCATATTGCATAATAGCAAATAGGTGAGTGATAAACTAATGCTTACAGTTAGCCCTTCTTATTGCTGCAACTGAGGCTTTATAATCATGTAAAAATTTTCAGGGCCCAAGCGTGGTACCATCAGATGGTTACCATGATTACAGGACTGGTGTAAACAAGGCACTATTAGTAACCTCATTGCTGTGGAAGGACCCTTCCCATGAATACTTGGCTGGGGAACAATTTGCTATCAAAGACATTATGCAATTTCTCTCAAGACAGATGAATAAATTTGTCTCTAAGTGAATTAAAATAACCAAGCACAGTGGAAGACCATTACAGAGAAAAATATCTTCTTCCGACATTTAATTGGATTCATGGTTTTGAAACTCATCATGAACAATCTTAATATGTGTTGAGCATTTTCATAGCTCTAGGTAGAGTAATGACAAAACAATGCTGAAAAGTGTCTTGCACTGTTGAAGGAAAAGGGGAACTTCAGTTTGCCTTAGGATATATGTGGACTTAATTTTTCAGATGATGAAGATAAGACAGTTACACTGTTCACTGAAGGCAGTTTGATGTATTAAAAAACTAGGTTTAAGTCAAGAGCATTTTAATTTTTAGCTTTGTCTAAAGACTTCTCATGGAAATAAATGTCAGTTTTGAATTAAATGTGGTCCAGATATCCTATACAAAGAAGGCAAGAGGGAGAGTAGGTAAAAATACGCTCTTTGTTTACCCATTCTATGAAAAGTACTTTCAGAATTATTAACCCACTGGAAGTAGTGCATCAGTTTGATTCATTATGATAACACAGTATTAAGCGCATAACTTTATTTCTCCAGCTTTGGGATATAATTAGCACATAACATTGTATAAGTGTAAGACTTACAACATGCCGATTTGATACACACATATTGCAATATGATCACCACCAAAGCAGAGTTACTTAACACCTCCATGACCTCACATAATTACCATTTCTTTTTTGTGGTGCAAACATTTAAGATATCTCCTAGGAACTTTCAAGTATACAATACAGTATTGTTAACTATAATCACAATGCCATGCATTGGATCCCCAGTATTCATCTTCTAACTGGATCTTTGCATTCTTTGACCAATATCTGTCCATTTCCCCCATCCCTCCAGCCCCTGGTAACCATCATTCTACTCTCTGTGCACTGTTGGTGGGGATGTAAATTAGTATAGCCACTATGGAAAACAGAAGTTTCTCAAAAAACTAAAGATAGAACTACCATATGATTCAGCAATTCCACTTCTGGATAAATATACACACACACCCACACACACACACACACCCCACACACACAGGAAAGAAAAACAGTATATCAAAGAGATATCTGTGCTCCTGTGTATATTGCAGCATTATTCACAGTAGTCAAGAAATAGAAACAACCTAACTGTCCATCAGTGGACAAATGGATAAAGAAGATGTGGCAAATACATACAATGGAATATTATATGGCCATGAGAAAGAAGGAAATCCTGCCATTTGCAAAACATGGATGGGCTTTGAGAGCATTGGGTTAAGTAAAATAAATCAGAGAAAGTCAAATACTGTATGATCTCACATATATGTGAAAACTAAAAAAACTGAATTTGCATACTCAGGTTAACTTTATTAAAAATAAATGTATAAACCTAAACCAGCTTAGGAAAGTTGATATATTGATTTATTAATATCATTTGACTTATTAGTATCATTTTTAAGTTGACATCTGATTTTTTTGTTTGTTTTATGGACAAAAGCGTTTTGAACAAATCTTAAAATCTATATAACTCGGGGCACCTGGGTGGTTCAGTTGGTTAAACAACTGCCCTCGGCTCAGGTCATGATCGTGGAGTCCCAGGATCGAGTAACACATCGGGTTCCCTGCTTGGCAGTGAGTCTGCTCTCCCTCTGAGGTCTCCACTCTCACACCCTGTCTCTCAAATAAATAAAAATGTTTTTTTTAATGTATATAACTCATATATTTGCAGAGTCCTTTCCTTCCCCCCTTTCCAGGGATTATAGATCTATAATCGAGACCAGGGCAATAGACAGGTTTAGTATTATTTGTTCTCTTTCTTCTTTCTCTCTTAAGAAGGAGGTCTCACTCATAGATTTGTGGTTCTTTCTCAAGGATTTCTGGTTTTCTTGATCATCACAAAGAATTTCAAGACATAGTCTACACAGTAACTGGAAGCCCTGGATTCTTGCCCTTGCCAGAATTAACATGGCCTCTACTAAGATACATACAATTTTTTTTTCTGAAGAAATTGGATAGATTCAAAAGCTAGCTACCTATAGAAAGAATGTTAAACATTCAGCTACCAGAACACCTGAAGGTACATGTTCTCTCCCTCGCTTGCTCTCTTTCTCTCTGAGAAAAAAATGAAACAAGGTGGGATTAGGAGTGAGACAAACCATAAGAGACTCTAATCTCAGGAAACAAACTGAGGGCTGCTGAGGGGTGGGTGGGAGGGATAGGGTGAATAGGTTATGGACACTGGGGAGGGTATGTACTACGGTGAGTCCTGTGAATTGTGTAAGACTGGGGATTCACAGACCTGTAGCCCTGGGGCAAATAATACATTATATGTTAATTTTAAAAAGTCAACCCTTGATTACCTTATGAACATCTAACTTCTCTATTGATAATACTATCCCTCTACTATGTTGTCTATTATGAAGGTTAATAACTGTAGTGAGTCCTCACTCTATCTCATCAGCACAAGGATATCCCTTTAGAAATTCTTTCCTCTCTCACCTGAAAATTTTTTTCTGTGTTTCCATATTTACTATTAAAATAAATGGTATACATTTTCCAAAAAATAAAACTGTCTTCCTCCAGCTATCAGCATATTTCTCTGTTCCCCTTTATGAAGGGAGTCTTGAAAACACAGCCCATACTTTATGTCTGCAATTCCTCCCCTCTCATTTCCCTCTAACCTGTTCCAGCTAGATATTTAGCTTCCACTATCCAGTTACACTGTAGTTAAAAACCGATAATGACCTGCATTGAGAAAAGAACTGGGAGTATTAGGTGCTTATAAATGTTTCTAAGAAATGACTGGGGAGAGCTATCATCCAATTAACTGTATTTAGCTTCAAGGGAGAAAGATATTAAGTTGGGTATCTGAGTGTAGACCTTTGGAACCCTGGGAAATAGTAGAATTCAGTAATTTCTGTTACCTTCATGAACACAGAAATATTTACATTGTGAGTTTAGGCAGAAAGGACAGAAGAAAATGCCAATTCTCTGTGTCCTCAGTGTGTTGAGGAAGCATTATATTCTTTCTGAGGTAGTGAAGAGTCAGTGAACAGTAAAGTGTCTCACAGTTGTGGTAAGGCAATGTTATGGCATAAAGCATTTAACATTCTGTTGGGAGAACAGGTAACATTCAGATGCCTCTGTAGACACCAGTGTGGAGAGGTGATGAGGACCAAGAATCAGTCATACAACATATATCTCTCAGATACTAGTAAGAAAAGACACTGACCAAAGAACAGACATCTCGCCCTAATGTCTTGACTCTACATAAGAAGCCCCACTCACTGGGAACTTATGATATCCTTGGGAAAATGAGGAAGTAGGCAAAACACTAAGAGTCAAGAATTGCTTTGAAATGACAGTGCTAACTCAGAAATGACAAAAAATTATTTTCTGCTATTAAGTAGAAAGGGACCTGAGATGAAATTTAGTTATTGAAGAATAATGTTATATTCTTTATATGTGTAAGCATATGTCTTATTAATTCATCACCCCATGCATGTAAAGTGTATTCCAAAGTAACTGAGGTATTTTAAATTATTATGGTATGACAACTCTTTAGAAATTATCACAAATCTTTTAGGTTTTAAAATTCTAGATCTTAGTCATATTTATATTTAGCATGATGTTGGGTGAAACTTTCCTTTGGCTGTGATTTTAGCCAAAGTGCTCACATATTTTGAAGGAAGGTTGTAGACTTAGCAAAATCATTCCAACATTGACACCTTGAATACTATATAGGAAAAGATAAGGAATAGAAAAATATTCTTTGAAGAGACTTTTGGGAGTAGAGAGGACATTGTTTATTCTCCTCCTTCCCTGTGAATGTTAGAGACTGGTATCCCTTAGTGTGAGTAAAGTAAACCTGCTAGTTTGAATCCTTTAGAAACTAGCTTCTTCGATAACAAATAGGTTACATATACTGATAGTGCATTTGTGACCTGCAAGGAAACATTAGAGTTTTAAACCCATGAACTAAAAAATATTCACTCTAGGGAAATTCAGAAAATCATGAGAGATTTTTTTAACTCACTTATGATCTGAGGATATTTGGAAATTAATCGAAGTTGTTGAAAACCCTCAGAGTCTATGCAGCCTATTTGCCAAATGATGTGAGTAAAAATGGTGAGTCATTTTTCCAGCTGTTTTATTTAAGATAGTTCCACCTTCTGAAGATTCATAAATTATCCAGCTTTCAGGAGTAATGCTATTTCCTTGATACAATTAATATATATGCCTGAGTGCCTATACCAAGTACTGTGGGAGACTCACCCTTTTGTAATATTTCCAAGGGGGCTTGGTGGAGGAGGGCTCTGTCTATGTTCTTCCTGGTCCTCTCTTGCTTGAATTTCCTGCCTCATTTGACACCACACTTTTCCTCTGCTAATATGACTTTTTTTGGTATGGCAGATTTTTATTGAAGTCATGGAAATTACCTAAAAGTATACGTAGTAACTTAAAATTGAATATGAGACATTCCTTAAAGACCAGGATTTATTTATCTCTCATGGTGATCTCATTCCTCAGAGTTCTACTGCTTTCTTGTTGCCTACTCTTACTATCTTTCCCCACAGTTTCCCATTCTGAACCCTGTCTCTATTCGTAACTCATCATTCAGACAATTGGTAGGGCTAATTTAATTTTTAACTTCTCATTGGTTATGTGATACCAATAAATAACATTTATTTATCTAAAAGAATTGGAACTCAACTAATATTGCAAATTAAGTTTGAACAATGCATGTATTTTAAATTTAAATAATATAACCCCCTCCTTTAAGTAGATTTACCAAATATGACATCTAACCAGTCCTGGGAAAACATAATTAGTATTCAATTAATTTTAAATAATTATTTCCTTTTTTTTCATAGGTTAAATATGTACATAATATGGAGAGATTAGTTAGTTTATACTTCTGCTTTAAAATATTTCTATTCTCATTAATTATTTTCCAAGGGTTAAATTCTGAAGCATAATATTCTGATACTGTCTTTTGGCATCTGCTTTTATACCAATTTACAATGTCCTATAATCTCCTCTCCCTGTCCATCTACAGGAAAGCTCTCCTTCGAAGCGCATGCCTCTTTATAACTGCTTAAATATAAAACCAAGAGTATGATTCACACTCGGGAAATTTTTTTCCAAGTTTCATTGAATATTACTTATAGTGCTGGCACTTCACCAGTATTTAAAAACTAAAACTCCATCTATAATAAGATACATAATTTATGTAAAGTGTAAGGACCTTAAGTTTGATGAATTTTGATGTATCTCATTTGCTCATTATATGAGCAAAGGCATATGCTCATATAATCCATGCCCGCGTCCCTTTTAAGACATATATTTTCACTCCAGTTTGATTCCCTTATGTGCCACCATCCCCTGAGGCAACTACTATTCTTTTTATCACCATGGATTAGTTTTGACTGTTCTAAAACTTCAAACACACATAATTATACAGCATGTGCCGTTTTGTGTCTGCCTTCTCTCAGCATAATGTGTTTGAGATTCATTCCTGCTGTTGTGTATAACAGTGATTTGCTTTATTTTATTGATGAGAAGTATTTCATCATGTAAGTGTATACTACAGTTTGCTTATCTGTCTTATTATTGATGTTCACTTGGGCTTTCCAGTTTAGGGCTATTAAGAATGAAGTTTCTGTGGACTTTTCTATACAAGTCATTTGGAGACCTATGGTTTTATTTGTCTAAGATACCCTAGATATCCTTACAGAGGAACTGCATGGTCATTTTATGGATATATATATATATATACATATATATATATATCTTTATAAGAAGCTGCCAAATGATTCATAAAATGGTTACCATGTTGCATTTTTAAAGCAATGTTAAGGGGATCAGAACTGTTTGGCATCCCTACTAACATTCATTACTGTTAGTCCTAATTTAGCCATTCTTGTGAGCGTGTACCTGTATTCACTGTGATTTGTATTTACCTTTTCATGATGACTAATGCTGGGTATTTTCATATGCTTATTGGACATTTTCACATTTTCGTATGTTCATTTCATATACATATGACATTATAGATGTCTTCTTTTATAAAATCCATTGAAGTCTTGCTATTTATCCATTGTTGAGTTTCTTTTGCTTATTGGCTTATATGAATGTTTGTAATTTCTAGAGACAAGGGATAGATGTTTTGCAAATGTTTTGTCACACTTTGTGAGTTGCCTTTTCACCCTATTACTGTGTTTTTTGAGCAGAACTACTTAATTTTAATGTGACTAAATTTATTCTGTTTTTTGATTTGTGCTTTTTGTCTCCTGCTCAAGAAATATATTTTTTTTCAAGGAAACTTTGTTGATGGTTATGAACTTCTCCTATTGCTTACTCTAAAACATTTTTGTTTGGATTTATCCTCTACTTAGATCTTTAGTCCATCTGGAATTTATTGGGTTTTTTTTTTTAGTAAATGGCAATATAGGAATCAATGTGAATTGTGTTCCATATGGGTGTCTAATTGTCCCAGCACTATTTGTTGAAAGCTTATCATTTCCCCTCTAAAATTTATTGGCACCTTGTCATAAATTAGGTGATGGTCCACACGTAGATCTATTTCTGGGCTTGCCTTTCTAGACTTTTAGTCACTTTTTTCTATTCTTTTACTGTTTTATTTTCAAGATTTTATTTATTTATTTGACAGAGTGAGAGAGTGCATGAGCAGGGGGGAGAGATAGGGGAAGACGGAGAAGCAGGAAGCTTTCCGTGGGGCTTGATCCCAGGGCCCTGGGATCATGACCTGAGCCAAAGGCAGGTCAGCCAGCTGAGCCACCCAGAGCCGAACTCAGATGCTTAACCAACTGAGCTCCCCAGGGACTATTCTTTTACTTTTTTGAATCAGCAAAGTTTTCTCACAGGTCTTATTATCTGGTGATAGTTCTTCCTATGCTGTATTCTTTTTCTTTTTCAAATTGCCTTCAGTATTCTTAGCTTTTATATTTCTTTATGAATTTTTTAGACTCAATTTTGAAAAGAAAAATAAAAATACTTGTTAAAACCCTCACTGGAATTACATTGAATCTAGATATTAATCTGGAGGCAATTGACGTCTTTACAATATTGAGTCTTTCCATCTGTGAGTAAAATCAGCTGACTATAGCTACAATAATATTATGTTACAACACTCTTGAAATTCTGTGGTTTAAAAAAAAACAAAACAGTAACTGATTCTCACAAATGTACTGGTTTGTTGGGGAGGCTATGATCATTGGAGTGGCTCCTCACATTAGTCTGCTCCATATGCCTCTTCATTTTCCTAAGACTGCTTCACGTGCCTCTCAGTCTGTGGAGACTAATTGGTAGACCGGGGCATGGCCTTCTCAGATCATAGCAGGATTGCAAAAGTGCAAGGCTAATCGCACAAGTATATCCCATGCCGCTGCTTGAAATCCATCTGCTAATATCATATTGACCCAAATAAGTCATTTGGCTGAGCCCAAAGTTTGGGGTCAGGAGGTATGCTCCACAATTGGTGGGAGTACTGCAAAGTAAATAGCAAAGGACTTTAGCATCAGGGCGGATGAGTAATTAATTGGGCCTTGTCTAGGAAATGCATCACTCCAGGCAAGCTGAGAATCCTGTTTCTCTGACTAGAAGTTGGTGTTGTCAAAGCTGCAAAATTCTTGGCGTACCAAATGTTTTAACTTTCTTTTCAGTCCTTGCTTTACCTCTGAATCTTTGTTTCACAAATAGAAGAAGAGTTCATGCTTCCTCAGCTCTGCTCTACTTTATCACAAGAACCCTAAAAATTATAGAGTGAATGTACCAAGTTTTCCACACGTTCAGCCCACTTTGTTTCTGCCTGCTGGCTTTATTCTCCTAGTTAGAGTCAAACTTGAGTTTTTAAATTATTAAAATGGGACAAGGGACATTTGACATTCATCCTCAGGCCTTTTTCATTTCCTGTCTACCTCCTCTCTGATTTCAGTACTCACTCATAAAATTTTTTCCTTAAAATACCCTTGTCGCCTTCTTAGTTAAGTTTATTCCTAAGTATTTTGTTATTTTTGGTACAAGTGTAAATGGGATTGTTTTCTTAATTTTTCTTTCTGTTGCTTCATATTGATGTGCAGAAATGCATTGGATTTCTGTATATTGATTTTGTATTCTGTGACATTAATGAAGTCATTTATCTATTCTAGCAGTTTTTTGTTAGAGTTCCTAGTGTTCTTTTTATATATAGTAATTTATCAGAAAATAGTTAAAGTTTTACTTCTTCCTTATTGGTTTGGATGCCTTTTAGTTATTTTTGTTGTCTAGTTGCTGTGGCTAGCCCTTCCAGTACTATGTATGTTGAGTTAAGGTGGTGACAGTGGACATCCTTGTTCCTGACCTTAGGGGGAAAAGTTCTCACTTTTTCCCTATCGAGAATGATGTTAGCTATTGATTTTTCATATAAGGTTTTTAATATGTTGAGTTATGTTCCCTCTAACCCTATTTTGCTGAGGGTTTTTAACATGAATAGATGTTGTAACTTGTCAAATGCTTTTCTGCATCTATTGAAATGATTATATGGTTTTTATTAGCTTTGTATTACCGATGTGATATATCACATGGGTTTGCAAGTATTGAACCACACTTGCAACCCAGGAACAAATCCCATTTGATCATGGTTAGTGGTTTTTTAAAAGATTGTTGAATTCAGTTTCCTAGTATTTTGTTGGGAATTTTTACATCTATATTCATCAGGGATATTGGCCTATACTTCTTTGTTTTGGTGGTGTCATTATCCGTTTTTGAGATCAGGGTAATGCTGGCTTCATAGAATGAATTTGGAAGTTTTCTTTCCTTCTGTATTTTTTTGCAATAGTTTAAGAAAAATAAGCATTAATTCTTCTTTAAATGTTTGGTGGAATTCGTGTCTAAAGTCCTCTGATCCCGGACTTCTGTTGGGAGTTGTTTGATTACTGTTTCATTTTCTTTGCTGGTTTCTGTCTGTTCAAATTTTCTATTTCTTCTTATTTCAGTTGTGGTGTAGTTCATATGTTTCAAGGAATTTATCCTTTACTTCTAGGTATGTCCATTTGTTGGCATATAGTTTTTCATAATGTTCTCTTATGATTATTTGTATTTCTGTGGTCTTGGTTGTTATTTCTCCTCATTTGTGATTTTATTTGAGTCCTTAGTCTTTTTTTTCCTTGATAAGACTGACTACAGGTTTATGAATTTTATTTTATTTTTCCTTCCCCAGATTAGAGTAGTTTTCAGCTATTATTTCTCCAAATAAAATTTCTGCTCCCTTTTCTCTCTCTTCTCCTGGGACTCCTGTAATATGAATGTTATGTTTGATGGAGTCACTGAATTCCCTAAGCCTATTCTTGTTTTGCATAATTTTTTTCTTTCTTTTTTGTTCAGCTTTATTGCTTTCTATTGCTCTGTCTTCTATGTCACTAATTTATTTCCCTATTTCTTCCATGCTGCTATTCATTCCTTCAAGCATGTTTCTCATTTTGTTTATTGTGCCCTTTATCTCTGCTATTTTATGCCTTATATCTCTGATAAGGGTCTCACTCATGTCTTATACTCTCTTTCTCAAGTACAGGGAGTATCCTTATGATCACTGTTTTGTTGTTGTTGTTGTTGTTTAAGATTTTATTTATTTGACAGAGATCACAAGTAGGCAGAGAGGCAGGCAGAGAGAGAGAAGAGGAAGCAGGCTCCCTGCTGAGCAGAGAGCCCGATGTGGGGCTCGATCCCAGGACCCTGAGATCATGACCTGAGCCACCCAGGCACCCCATGATCACTGCTTTTAATTTTCTAACAGACATTTTACTTATGTCTGTTTCACTTAGATCTCTGGCTATGGCCTTGTCTTTTTCCTTCATTTGGGATAAATTTCTCTGCCTTCTTATTTTTTCTGCCTCTGTGTGTTTCTTTGTGCTATAAAAGTCATCATTGTCTTCTGCTCTTGAAAGTAGTGACTTTAGGAAGAAGAGTTCCTTGACTACCTTGTAATGCAGTGCCCTGTTCACCAGAATCTGGCTCTTTAACAGAATATCCTATGTTTGTTGCTTGAACCATTTTTCCTTTCAGTGTAGTCATCTGCATTGACTCTGCCTGCTGTGATCTGTGCTTGCTCTTTGTGATGTTAGTAGGACCCAGGCAGACCAGCACTGAGGGGGCATGCCCACTGAGGAACTAGGGATCGGGTTGGTGATGTTAAAATTTATACTAGGCCACAGGTCCTATGTCAGATCCCCTGAAGCACTGCAGTAGCTATGGGCTGCAAGCCTGGGTGGCAGGGGCTGCTAGCCTGAGTGCAGCTGGGAGATGAGCAGTGGTAGCTAGGTACCTAGTGGTCAGGCCTGGTACATGCATTTGCCCTGAGTCCAAGGCCAAGGCTACCAGGCTTGGAGTGGGTGAGCCCTCAGTGGGACCCATGGGCATGGTGCATTACTAGCAAGTTAGGTAACAAGTGTCTATGCAGCTCTGCCTCCTACAGGTGGCTCTGTGGTTTGTTGTGGGACAGGAGAGGAAAATGTCTCCTGGTAGCTCTACTTCATTTTCACAGAAGTTCCCCCAAAGACTCCAAAATCAGTATCAACAGATGTGTCTCCCATGTGTTTCTGTATTGTGTAAACTTCTATTTTTAGAATGCTTTTCTGTGCAGGCTGTTTTCTCCATAAGGCCAATGACCCAACTATCACTCATCCTTCCAGGTTGCCCAGTGACTTTTAAAGCTCCAGGTTCTAAATCCCACTGGTTTTATAAACTCTGGTTTTTCTTAAAGGTAAATATTATGGGGATTAATCTTCCCCATGTGGGCTTCCTTGTGTGACAGCCTGTTTCTCTGCCTTCTCCATACATGAATCTCCCTCCCTACTGCAGGCAGCCTCCCTCTGTCATTCTGACCATCTTAACTTTTCAGATGCAGCTTCTTTTCTATTTTTAGCTGTGATGTTTGTTCTGCCAGGCTTCAGAGAGCTCTTTGGTTTATTGACATGGATATGGATGATTTCTAGTTGAAAACATGGGGTGGGGAGAGCTCAGGGTCTCCCTATTCTTCCACATTCCCTCCAACTCTGACAGTGAATTTTTTTCACAGGGAGATGCACAGTACAAATTTCCTCAATAATTTGCTAGGGAAACTTAATTATCACACATAGTTAAACAGATGTAGGGCTTGAATTTTCAGCAGATATTGGAAAGTATTTTAATGAATTGATAGAAGCTTGACTCATTGTGTAAGAAGACACTCTCTTTGGAGAGTTTCTCTTACACTGTTGTCTTCCTTCTGTCAGATTTTAAAGTCTCTCCTTAATAACAAGGTAATTATCGGTGGAGGCTTGATAACTTCTAAGTCATTTTATTTTTTGGCACATTTTAATAAAATTGAAGTAGAGTCTTTCAAAAATTTTATAGAATAAATGAAGAGATAAATTATTGAATTAAAATAACCTCTGGGTTATTAATGTTGAATGTTAATTTATGCTGAATATTATGTATAAGAAAAAGGCTATATTGACAATATGAGATGAATATTTAAGAGAGAAATGTATCCATTATCACCATAATACCACGAGAATATATACTTGTGTGTGTCTCACTCACACACATACATTATGTAGAGCCATAATTGTAGTGAATATTTCACACTTTTGTAACTCTTTATGGATTCGCATAGTATAGATTCTTGAAATTTATTTTATTTTTTTCTCCCACACTCCTTTTTCTTAGGCTGTAGCCTAGCCAGGCCTATTGATTTTTAAATTCCAAACTTCAGGGACCTGATATGGTGGGGACCTGCACAGGTCCTCTGAGAAAGGGCCTCACTGTGCTGGGACTGATGCAGATTTGATCCAGAAGGGCAGTCATGCTAGAGCACAGGGGCATGGGATTTGAAGCAAGCAGGCTGAACAGCCAGTATCCCTGTTAGCCGCCCCTAGCACGTGTCTCTGCACCTATGCTGAGGGGTGGGGGAGGGAAAAGGTGCCCACTGGTTCTTTTGTCTCCAGAGAGGCAAAGCCACGCCTCACAGACACTCTCCAAAAAGTATAAACAGTCTCTCCCCAGGCCATTTAGGCGATCCTCAGATTGCACAGTCTGCCCCAGTGTTGTTTCCTTGTGTCTTCTGGGGAGTAGGACAATGTCCTCAGGTCTCTATCACAGCCACACCCAGGGACCCCTACTACTCCAGTCTTTGAACCTCACTATTTGCAAAAACTCATGAAAGTCAGCCCTTCCGGTTTTCTCAGTCAATGGTTTTGGGGGAAGTGTTCTCCTTGTGTGCATCCCTGTGTATTCCACTCTCATTCTTCTTCATGACCAGTGCTCTCTACCCTCTACAGCACCCACAGTCTGATTCTCCCCAACCCCCCAAACCACATCTCTGCACTTCTTACCTTCCTTGTTGTGATTTCTTCTCTCTCTAGTTGTTCAGTTTATTCTGTCATTCCTCAGGTCATTCTCTTGGGTATTTAGAATCATTTGATAGTTATCTAGCTGTGTTATAGGGACTAGGGACTTCTTACTTTGCTGCCAACTTAGCTCCCTTTCCTCTCCTGAGATATATTTCAACATCAGTTTTATATTTTATTGATTGATTAGGTAGGGTAAAATACGACTTAGTGAATCTCCAACTTTTTTTTTAAATTGCATGCATTTTTATTTTTGAATATGATAATATTTCATCAATATGGATGTCTCAACTATCTACATAAGTGAAATTTTCCAAATACCTGAGGTATATGCTCCCTAGTGTCCACGTTTTTTGTATTTTATCTGTGTTAATATAATTCTAAAATATTTTGTGTTCTTTAATGCATCCTTAAAATGAGTGTACTGAACTTATTTTCTTGGTAATTTCACAGCTTTTAAGCAACCATAAGTTGTATTGTATAGATTAATGATTCTGTGGGTTTTTTAATTTTTTCCCTCACTTCTGCCTTTGTCAGGTTGCTATTTTTCACTCTTGATGTGATTTTGATAATCCTATCCAGGGTGACCCATTTCCCTTTCTGTTTGCTTCTAATTTACTTTGAGCTAAAGGAACAGATAGACAGTCTTATTGTGGTTGCACATTAGTAAGTCTCCATATGGCACTGATTGAGGAGAGCTTCAGGAGAAAATATCACAAGATATTCGACATTATTTTTCAGATGACCTTTTTGACTCCTGTTCAGAGAACGCTCTTAAAAAAGCCTTGAAGAAGTGAGTTTTATGCACTGATAGAAGTTTTTGAAATGGCTTTTAAGAAAACTATTGGCATGGATGCTGGGTTCAGTAGGTCCTTTAATACTGTGCACAGCTAAACTGTAACATTTCTTGTATTAGCACAATGTTTTAATAGGAAAATTAACAAGATGATGTTTGAGAAGATTCTTGGTTCTGTGGGTATTAAAGACCTAATTACTATTCTTACATGGTCATGGACCAAGCAATTTCCAAGGAAATCCATGGCACACTTTGACTGTAAAACACTCTACACATTGACTACAGCTCACATTTGTTGCATTTTCTTCTGCCTTTTGCACAATTCCAGAAGTGAGATATCACCAACATAAATATTTCCACCACGTTAGCCTATGAGCCTAATGCTACATTGGCTTTAACAAGATAAAGATATTCTTTAAACTTATTTAATACAATAAATATTTAGGTTTTAAAAAGTAGTTATAATGGATATATATAAGACTTTACTAAAAGAATCAGAAACATTTTTTTTCTATATTCAGTCACTGATTTCATATAGCATCTTTTGTTTGCTATTAAGTAGAATAGGTAGATTGCTATTCTGATTCTGAAAATCAGACTGATAGACTTACCAAACTAAGATACTTTATATTTATTTGAACTTGAAAATATTTGTGAATAACTATTTAGAATGTTCCAAAACTGTTGCAAATTAAAAAAAGGAAAGAAAAGAAGAAAGAAAGAAAGAAAGAAAGAAAGAAAGAAAGAAAGAAAGAAAAGGAAGAAAGAAAATACTTGAGCAGAAAACCCTGAATACATTAGTATCCCATTGACATAAGCCAGTCATTACTCTAGATGTAGCTATGTAAGGTCACCCACCAAAAAAGGGCTTTTGCTTGGCCAGGGGCTGGAGGGAGAGAAAGGAACAAAGTCAGTTTACCTTCCCAGATGATCCAAAGTGAAGACCACAACTTGAAAATTATAGTTTCTTTATATTTTAACACCTGTCCTATGACTGAAAACTGGAGAATCAAGAAAAGTAGAGTGAAGAATAGTCCCACACAAATTAGCTTTGGTTCTAAATCTAGGGTAAGACTAAATATGAGAGTCTGTGGTTATTTTTGGTGACCCTCTTCCCACTCTCATTGTCCTGGCTTCTACGAGGAAGTACAGGAAAATCCTCAACTTATCAGTCTTCATATCCCCAGTGCTGAGCCCCACCTGGTCTTACTTTCCCCAGAGGCCTCAAAGTTTCAGATCTTTCCTTTTATCTTTTCCTTTACTTGTAATTTACTCATAGCCCATCATCTTTAGCTAAGGTTGTTAGAGTGGATGGACGTGAGGTAATCCATGAATTTCCTCAAATTGTATTAAATTGTGTGTGTGTGCACACATGTGCAGTGATTATGCCCGTGTGCCTGTGAATATGTCTGTTATTCTAAGAAACTGTTCATACTGTTAATCAGATTTCAAAGAAAACCATAGTGATGAAATGATTGAGATACCCTCTTAGGTAACAGTCAAGTATCATGTGATATATTAGAGATCAACAAACTGGCATTTAATGAAGGCCTTGAGCAAGAAATCTCTTAATCGTGAGATATCTAACAAGCTGTAAATGTGCAGATGTTCTTCCAATTTGAAAACATTTACTTCCTATGCACTGCTTTGATTCAACTAATGTAAAATACACAAAATCCATTAAAAATGGTAGAGTGCAATGCTAAAGGGACAGTGAAATTGTGTTTATGCCTGGTGGGAATTTCATTTGAATGACAATAAAGCACTGTACTCAAAAGGCTCAAACAAAGTTTACGCCATTTCAACCTTTCCACTTCTGGAAATGCCTTTTTTTTTAATTTTTTTTTTTAATTTATTTATTTGTCAGAGAGAGAGGGAGAGAGAGCGAGCGAGCACAGGCAGACAGAGTGGCAGGCAGAGGCAGAGGGAGAAGGAGGCTCCCTGCCGAGCAAGGAGCCCTATTTGGGGCACCATCCCAGGACGCTGGGATCATGATCTGAGCCGAAGGCAGCCGTTTAACCAACTGAGCCACCCAGGCATCCCTGGAAATATGTCTTTTAAAGAAAAAATCCTACATACAAAGGAAATATTTACAAGAATTTGTTAACGTAGGCATTTTTCATAGAGAAAAATAGAATTTAAGTATGCAATAAGATGGAAATGTTTAATTATATTAAGGTCTATAAATTATGATATGTTAAAATAATAATTATGAAGGTTTCACAGTAATATGAAGATTGTAGGTAAGATTGTGAGTAAAATCTGAGGAATTTTGAAGTTGAGCTTATTATTCTCTTCTGTTAAGGTATCCATTGCCATTAGAACTAACTGATGCACAACCTACAGTCCTTGAAATCTCCATGTATTTCTTACTATGTTTTGGTGGTAGTTAACTGGACTCCCCAAATCTGGACTTTAAAGAGCACTTTATGTAAGCTAACCCTAGTTGTCAATTTCATTACTGATCTTTTATTTTTGTAATTTTAAAAAACTTTTCTTAAATATCAGATATTCTTCATACTTGGAGCAAAAATAAAAGAAAAAAATCTTACACATACAGCCTCAGAAAACATTTTAATTTGCTTATATCCATGAATAAGAATGATAAGCATGAATCAAAATATAAACCAGTAAATTTTGTCAATACTGAAAAAACCTAAAAAGAAAAAAATTCACTAGAAGATGCATGGAGAACTTCTTAAAGTTGTCTTTGCATTTCTAATGCTTCCTGAAGGATGAGAAGCAAACAAAACTATTTGTTTATGAACTGCATTTACCATAAGAAAGCACTTCTCATATGACAGCTAAAATGAATAATTTGGCTCTTGGTTGCTAAACATTGTCTCACAGGTAAGATAAATTTGGTGAGCAATAATAACTAGAATCCTCCTAATGAATGTGTCTTAAGGACAAATAAATCAGAAAAAAAATACAATATTTAAAAAAAAATCTCTAATAGTGTTTGCTTTCACAGACTTGGAGAGATGGACCAAGGTGGTGTAGACCTCATGATGCACTTGGGGAAGATAAGGAGTGAGGTAGGGAACTGATGCGTAAGAACTTTCTGCTAAATTAGATATTACCGTTAGATCTTACTTAACATTTTGACTTTCTATTGAACAGCACAAGTATACAGAAAAAAGTCATAGTGGAGGTAAAAGTCAGATTGCATCTGTCCTCAGCCACCTTGTCATCACAGAGAATGGCTGGTTAAGAGAATTACGTGTAAGGATAAGCTTTTGATGCCCCTGCAACCTCCTCTGCCCACTAGAACTAATAAACATGCCTCTTGACCTGTTTGACATTTTAGGATGTTCAAACAAATAGGAATGCTAAGTGAGTTAAGTATTTTTTTCTGCCCTTAATCTGATGTCCAAAATAGCCTTACTTTTGCTCTATCATATCCCTAATTAAATTGTAGTTTTCTTCCCTGTATGTTGAAGTTAGACATACATAAGAACAGCTGCTCCTCAGGAAATATACATCACCCTCTGGGCTCAGGTGAAGAGTTCAACCCTGCTCAGGTTTCCTTGTGTGAGAATGTGGCCTTATTGAGCTGCTGGATACTCTGACTTTAGACATTTGTTTAAATATGAAAAATAACCTCTATTTAATTAAGCCACTTAGACATTGGACATAAGCCACTCATTCAAATAAGGTAAACTCTATTTTAAAAAGATGCCCCCTCCCCCCAAAAAAGCTTCTTTATAATTTCCAGAACTTACATTGGAAAGATTTTGCCATTCAAAGAACCCCAAACCTGCCAAGATCCCCACTGGAAGAAATCTATCAAGGAGATGATGGGCTTTTCTGAAGCCAAATATTTTAGATACCATTAATAATCATATGTATGAAGAAAGCATTGAGATTGCGGCAGTACTAAGTCATAAAAAAATACAAGGTCACCACTCTCAGCATTTATAACCAAATGAAAGCCTGAGGGAACACAAAGCAAATCGTGTATTTTATATGCAAGATTGCAGAAAATCACAGAGCCTGTAAACGTGGATGGGAGCAGGGAAAATCTGGATGCAATCAAGTTAGTATAAAAGGTGCTGGTTAAAATTCTTCTTGGGGAAAGAAAAGTATATGTATAAGATAAAAGTGTTTTCTTGGAGGAGGTTTGCTGTGACATGCCAATTCCATAATAATGTTTTTGGATTCCATAGGCTGAAGAAGATATTGCTTAGAATTAAAATTAAAAAATCAAAAAAGATGTAGTTTGGATTCTTTACACATTCATTTATGCCAAATTGTGAAATCTTGAAACTTTTACAAGTCTGTGAAAGAACTTATTATTCTATTTTTTCAAAGTAAAGATAATTAAAACTTTCCATTAGCATATATAGACACAGAGGCAGTGTTTAAAGTATCATCTTTTTAATCTACTAAATAATTTTATTAAAGATCTTGATTTCTTCCAACAAATAAGAAATACAACTAAAGTATCATAGTTTGATAAAAAGGAAAACTGTCTGATATATAGAGATGCCAATAACACCTGTATTTTCATGTCAGCCAAATGGAATCCTGCATGGAGTCAGTGTAGTGACAGAAATAGTCATATCTTAAAGTTTCTTCTTCCAATACTGAATAAATTGCCATCTTTTAATTGCATTGGATAGTAAGGATATCTGATTTCATGATTGTTGTGGCATCAAAAACCTTAAGAAAAATTCTTTTGAAAAAGTTTACATAAACTTACCAAAGAGGTGAAAGAACTATACTGTGAGACTACAAAACATTAATAGAAGAGAGTGAGTTGGGAGAACAATTATTGTTAAAATGTCTATACTACCCAAACTAGTCCATACATTTAATGTCATTCTTACCAAAATATTAACAGCGTTTTTCATAAAACTAGAATAAACCTAAAATTGTATGAAACCATGGAATATCCTGAATAGTGAAAGCGATATTATAAAAGAAAAACAAAACTGGAAGAATCACAGTTCTTGAATTTAAGTCATGTTACAAAGCTGTGGTAATCAAAACAGTAAGACACTGGCACAAAAATAGAAACATAGATCAGTGGAACAGAATAGAGAACCCAGAAATCCACAGTTATATGGTCAATTTTTGACAAAGGAGGAAAGAATATACGAAGGAAAAAGATAGTCTATTCAACAGTGGTGTTGGGAAACTGATAGCTACATGCAAAAGAGTGAAAGTGGTTCAGTTTCTTACACCATACACAAGAATAAGCTCAAAATAGATTAAAGGCCTAAATGTGAGATCTGTAATCATAAAAATCCTAGGATAGAGCACAAGTAGTAATTTCTTTGATATCTGCTATAGCAATATTTTTCTAGATATGTTTTCTGAAGCCAGGAAAACAAAAGCCAGATAAACTATTGGGATTTCATCAAAATAAGAACTTCTGCACAGTGAAGGAAACAATCAATAAAACTAATAGATAACCTACTGAATGGGAAGAGATATTTACAGATGGCCAAAAGACACATGAAAGATGCTCAACATCACCTATCAGGGAAATGCAAATCAAAACTACAATGACATAGTGGATAAAATCAATACCTACATTAAAAAAAAAAACCCACAAGAAATGACAGTAAGGATGTGAAGAAGAAAAAAAAACCTCATGCACTAGGTGGTGGGAATGCAAAATGGTGCAGCCATTCTGTAAAACATTATGGAGATTCCTCAAAAAGTTAAAAACAGAACTACCCTATGATCCAGTAATCATACTACTGAGTATTTATCCAAAGAATATGAAAACACTAATGTAAAAAGATACATACACCCCTGTGTTTATTGTAACATTATTTATAGTAGCCAAATTATGGAAGCAGCCCAAGTGTCCAGCAATAGACAAACGGATAATGAATGGAATATATATATGTATGTATACACACACACACACGATGGAATATTAGTCACAGGAAAGAATGAAGTCTTGCCATTTGCAACAACATTGATAGAGCTAGAGAATGAAATGGTAACTGAAATAAGTCAGTCAGAGAAAGACAACACAGGATTTCACTCATATGTGGAATTTAAGAAACCAAACAAAGAAAAAGAGAGAGAGAGAGAGAGAGACAAACCAAGAAATAGGCTCTCAACTATAGAGAACAAACTGTTGGTTACCAGAGGGGAGGAGAGTAGGTGAATGGGTGAAATAGATAAAATTTATTAGGGATGCCTGGGTGGCTCAGTCAGTTAAACGTCTGCCCTCAGCTCAGGTTGTGATTCCAGGATCCTGGGATCAAACCCCATGTTAGGCTCCCTGCTTCAGGCTCTTTGCTCCATGGGCAGTCTGTTTCCTCTCTCCCTCTGCCCTCCCTCCAACGCATTCCCTCTCTCAAAATAAATTTTAAAAATCTTAAATACATTTATCATGATGAGCACTTATATATAGAATCATATATTAACTAATATGTTAATATAGTATATCATACTATATATACACCTATACTAATGTAGATACGCTATATTGTACACCTGAAATTTATCTAACACTAGATGTTAACTAGAATTAAAATTAAAAAATAATAATAGAAAAAGATTGCAAAAAAGAGGTTGAAAGTCCAATAATAGTACAGGGATAGTGTGATTTATTTTTTTTTATTTTTTTTTTATTTTTTTAAAGATTTTATTTATTTATTTGACAGATCACAAGTAGGCAAGAGAGGCAGGCAGGGAGAGAGAGGAGGAAGCAGGTTCTCCGCGGAGCAGAGAGCCCGATGTGGGGCTCGATCCCAGGACCCTGGGATCACGACCTGAGCCGAAAGCAAAGGCTTTAACCCACTGAGCCACCCAGGTGCCCCGGGATAGTGTGATTTAGACAGGATATTGTATGTACAGTATAACTGAGTCAATTAGTATCCTTTGTGTCATTGTGCTAACCCAAGGCATGAGAAAACTTTGTGACCATATTTTTAAAAAGTCACTAGTAAAGCAATATTTCAATTTATCATATCCTTTAAAAGATTCTTACCTCTATGTAAATTTAAACTGAATGATGGATACAAAGCTTCTATTAGAATTATTTAAAATTAGTATATGGGCAATATAAAATTTACAAATGAAATATGCTGGATATTGTTAGACATTGTTAGATATTTAATCATAGACTCTGCAGTCAAGTGTATCATCACTGGGAAATATCAGTGGAAAATTTCTGTGGATTAAAATTGAAATCTGTAACAAACTGAGCTGATGAGTGAAATCCTTAAGAAAATATAAACTTGAAGACAATTTAATTATAAAGCAACAGATAATCCGTTTTGTGTGAAAAAAATTTTTCATGCCTTTATATGAGAAATCAGTAATAAATCCTATTAGTTTTTTTCTCTAACATTTTAATTACCAAATGAAATGCATTAATCATAGAAAAATATATAGGGATAAGTTGAAGGTTAAAAAAGCAGTTTCATCATTTAGAAGGAACAACTATTAATATCAATATTGATATTTGCTCTATTTCCTCTTTTATTTATGTCATTTTATGAAAATGTTTTAAACATTGAAAACCTATTGAGTTTTTTCTGTTTTCTATGTATGCTTTGAAAGAACTTTTTCTCTAAAATATATCATCCATAAGACGTTTAATACTGTTGTGGTTTTTTTCCTTACATCTAAATCTTAATTTCATTAGAAATATATTTATATGAGGTGGTGATGTAATAGTTTATTACAAATACTTAAATAAGTTTCCATAATGTCATTTATGTTACCACATTATTGATTAGTATATATAAATGCACTTTGGTTTATTTTAGGATTTTCTATCATTTCCATTGATATTTTTATATTGATATCACACTGTTTTAATTATTATGATTTTATAGTATAGTTAGTATTTGGTAATATGTAGTAAGAGGGATCTGTTCACATTCTCTTTAAACAAAAGGAAAATTTAGCAGGAGGGAACAAGCTCTGGACTGATGGCCGTAATAGCTGAAGCTGGAAGGATGTAGTATCCATAGACTCTATGAGAATGTATGGATTAGCTCAAGTTATGAGGATTCATGAGTTAGAACAGTTTGTGAGAGCTGATTAATTAGATCAAATTATGAGTTTGTGGTTAAGTAAACTTGAAAAGGAAGAATAAATTATGTAATGTATAATAGAAGGTGAGGAAGCCACCAATTCATTGTGGGAAATTAAACACAGAAAATCATAGAAAACAGTACATTGAAGAATTGTCTTAAATCTGGAATAATGACTTAGTTCCAAAGTCAGGACTCTACTTCAACCCTTGGTTTTGTTGCTCTTGAGATTATCTCTTTTTCCAGCTAAATTCTATAAGTGAGATTTGATTGGTCATCCTGGGGCAACTGCCCACTCAACTGATACTATGATAACAGAAAATTTTGAGCTAAGCAAGAAAACTTTTTCTTGCAAACAAAAAGTTTCTTAACAAAATAAATGGAAAGAAAGCCTATAAACTCAAACAGAGGTTCTGTATATTTTTAAAATGAAATTTGCCATAGAAACTATTTTTTTCCAGTTGCTCTTACACAAAGAAAATAACACACAATTAAAATGTCAAGTCACTACAGAAGGATCCAATGGGAATGTTAAGATTTCCATTTAGCCACCTTCAGTTTCACACGATAGCAGGAAACCAAATGAGAGAAGCTGAGACTAGAAAAGGAAACTTTGAGTCTACTTTGAAGAAGCGTTTTTGTGATTACTTTCATACTGATGAAAAGAAGTATTTTTTGACCTACCCAAGTTGTGACTTGGAAAAAAAATTTTTCCAAATTTTTATTTTTTTGCAGATTTATCTTCACTGGTACACTGATACTTTCCCTTAGACTAGGCTCTTGTTTATATTATTAATATTTATAACCATCACCTTATATTACTGATTAGCCAGAAATGCTGTGGATCAATCAATTGGTTTCTGAACATCCTTCAAGTTGTTATGTGGGTCAGTGTCTTACATGGGTCTTCACTGACTACCATAGTCTCTTCCTTCTCTAGTCTACTGTTAGTCAGATCAATATATGTAATCATAAATATATACTTTGCTTACATATTTTGTTCTAACTATGTTCCTATTTTCTACCAATAAAATTGTCAGATCCTTAAGGAAAGGGACCATGTCTTGTAAAATTATACCACTTCGTACCACTACGTCCAAACTTTCCTAATTTTTCCAGGCTAAGCAGAATAAAATGATTACCTACTCACTAGCTACCAAATCATTAAGATCACAATCGCATTTCTTTCTTTTGGACTTACTTTTTATCTCCTTGAGGATGAATGTTTTAGAGAGTACTTCATTGGTTGTAATGGAGAAAACCAAACTAGAAAGAGTTTCAGAAAAAAAGAAATGTGTTATAAGATCCTTAAATATCTAAAAGGGTCCAAGGGAAGAAGTGAATTTGGACTTTAGCAACTACAATTAAGACTGTTAAAGTCTACAAAAAAGAATTTTCCAAATGTTAATTTATCTTATCTTGCATGTCCTCTGAATATCTTTCTCCCTTTCGATTGCTTCTTGCTTATAGTCTAACCTACATGGTGGAACTTTGGGTCTGCACATCTCTGGAGCTTTAAATACTATAATCCCATTAACACCAATTTTGATTTAGGGTGCCTCACCTAGGATCCAATCCAAAATTCTGAGAGAAGGGATTCTCTGGCCCCAG
Organism: Mellivora capensis; assembly: GCA_004024625.1. Classification (NCBI taxonomy): domain Eukaryota; kingdom Metazoa; phylum Chordata; class Mammalia; order Carnivora; family Mustelidae; genus Mellivora; species Mellivora capensis. The sequence goes on along the minus strand of PISX010002504.1, from coordinate 12,181 downwards.
TCAATCTTTTTGGAGAGCAAGAATTTCTGTTCCCTTCAAGGGACCTTCTAGCTGGACTAAGAATCAAATTGATATGAGACAGATAAGCAGGAGAAAATCAAATTTAATAACATATGTACAGGGGAATCCACACAGACATGGAAATGCCCAAGACAGGCAAAATTAAGATACATTTTTCCTTAATTGGATTTTCCATAGAACCCAATACATTGTCTCAGTGGCACCTATCAAAATCAATGGTTTAAAGGAAAGAACTTTGTTCTTTCTGATTCATTTAAATTTCTTTCTCCGAATTCTTCAATTTTTTATTTTGTTATGTATATTAGTTTCAGGAATACAATATAATGATTCAGTAATTCTATTAATGACTGCCAAATTGTAGTAAGATTTTTATAATAAAAATATTTATAGGTCTGTACACAGAAATTACTCAACAGCATTTACACCAATCTCAAAATTTGAAAAAGTAGTATTTTTAAAAACTAAAAATTATCCCTCAAAATTTGCACAAAATTTTCAGCAGTTAACATATTTAGTGAAATTCTATTTACAAGGACTTCTTACTTTCTATAAAATGTAAATTTTGTACTAATTCAAATGGACTCTAACTTCAACCCCCAAAATAAAAACTAGGACTCCCTCATTTTGAGGTATCTGTTTTCTTATATACCTATATATGTGTTTAGAGTAATTGAGTTCATATTTGTGTCCAATCTGAATTTTAGAAGGAATAAAATAGGAGCCAAATCAAAGCAACATAGAAGAAAAAATATAGGGGCTTTCCTGAAAAAGGATATGCATCATGAAAATAATCAGCAGCTGAATAGCTGAAGGAAGTGAGAGACATGCTGAGGTGACAAAATCAATCCCTGGCACAATCCATGGATTTTTATTTTGTCCTTGCCTTTTTTATCTATTAATTGGTTCTGACTCACCTCCCAGCAGAGACTACATGGAAGCAAGGAGAAAATTTCTACTACTTTCACAAACCCGAATTTCATTGTTCAGGTGGAGGAGGAAATACATTTTGACCTATTGAGAAATTTTAATTAATTTTGAAGAAAAGTGATCACAGTGAGGCAAACGTGAAAGAAAGTATCAGACACTTCCTGCCATGCTCAGGTAATGACTCTGCTTCCTATTTCACTGAGGAAAGTACAAGTAAGGAGAAGAGGATATACACAACTTCCCATCAGCAGATGCTTAAATCTGCTGTCACCATGTACTTTACCTTCCCTCCCAGGACATTGGTTTGGATGCAACATATGTATTATAAATACAACAAACTTCACTTAAAAACTAGATGCTACCCTTTCCAGCCCACTTCAATGGGTTGGATTCCTTGTTAGCAAACTGTTCCCCTCAGCATTAAAACAGATGTTTAAATACCCTTCCTGTTACCTACATCCTCCTTTAGCTTCTGTTCCCTTTCTCTGGTTCTATTATGTAATAATGGTAGTTCAAAATTACATAGCATTAGCTCTGTGTCCGACATAGTCACAAGAGCTTCATATTTTAATTGTGTAAACTCATTTAGTTCTCTGAGACTTTTTATTTTGTAAAGATTTTATTTACTTATTTGTCAGAGAGAGAGAGCGAGCCAGCACAGGCAGGGGGAGCAGCAGGCTCCTCGCTGAGCAAGGAACCTGGGACTCCATCCCAGGACCCTGGGATCATGACCTGAGCCAAAGGCCGACACTTATCCAATTGAGCCACCTAGATATCCCCAGTTTCCTGATACTCCTATGAGAAAAGTTTATTTTACAGATGAGAAAACCAAGGCAAAAATGGAATGCATAATTTATGTAACATCACACAACTAGTAGGTGGTGGACACAAGATTTAAATTCTTGTATCCTGGCTCCAAGTTTATTCTCATTTCTATAGTATACTACTTTCAAGCAAAATTCCTAGAAAATGTTGTCTATACTGGCTATCTCTAAAATCAGTCTTTCTAGGCTTCTTTTTTTTTTTTTTTATAGTACCTAGAGCAATCTATACTTTTTTTTAATTTAATTTCTTTTCAGCATAACAGAATCCATGGTTTTACAACACACCCAGTGCTCCATGCAATGCGTGCCCTCCATAATACCCACCACCTGGCTCCCCCAACCTCCCACCCCCCGCCCCTTCAAAACCCTCAGGTTGTTTTTCAGAGTCCATAGTCTCTCATGGTTCATCTCCCCCGCAATTTCCCTCAACTCCCTTCTCCTCTCCATCTCCCCACGTCCTCCGTGTTATTTGTTATGTTCCGCAAATAAGTGAAACCATATGATAATTGACTCTCTCTGCTTGACTTATTTAACTCAGCATAATCTCTTCCATTCCCGTCCATGTAGCTACAAAAGTTGGGTATTCATCCTTTCCGATGGAGGCATAATACTCCATAGTGTATATGGACCACATCTTCTTTATCTATTCGTCTGTTGAAGGGCATCTTGGTTCTTTCCACAGTTTGGCGACCGTGGCCATTGCTGCTATAAACATTGGGGTACAGATAGCCCTTCTTTTCACCACATCTGTATCTTTGGGCTTCTTAAGTGACTCCTATCAAGCTTTGTTCCCACTGCTCCATTGAAATTGTTTTTGTTTGTTTGTTTGTTTTATCATAATGACTTAAATGCTGAAAGTTCCAGTGTCAATACTCAGTCCTCATCTTTTGTGATCTCTCAACATTATTTAACACACCTGGTCACCTTCTCCTTTGGAAACTTCTTTTGTCCTCTCACATTTCCCATTAACCTAGACTTATTCCTATAACTGTTTCCCTTCTTCTTCCAGACCTTTGAGAATCATGTACTTTGGTCCTTGAATCCCTTCTCTATCCTCAGTGGTCACATTCAGTGTCGTAGCTTTAAATACTATCTGTTTATAAGCAGATGATGCCCAAATTTATATCTCTAGCTCTTCTTCCTCACCAAAGTTATTTGGTAGTGTATGTGCTAAATTCCATGCTTCATGTTTTCAAAGACTTTAAAAATCAATGATTTGGGGAAATCATTTTTTTAATATATTTTTTTTATTTATTTGATAAACAGAGATCACAAGTAGGCAGAGAGGCAGGCAGAGAGAGAGGCCGAGCAGAGAGCCCGATTCGGGGCTCGATTCCAGGACCCTGAGATCATGACCTGAGCCGAAGGCAGAGGCTTTAACCCACTGAGCCACCCAGGCACCCCGGGAAATCATTTTATAAGTAAATGTAAGTTATTTATTTTTGTTACTTTGTGAAAATATATACCAGTGCAATATAGAGTTAGATTTTGAAATGTATCCTTTAATGGACAATCAAAACTACTCATGTACTCAAAATTATCAAAAAATACTCTTATCCTTAATCAAAACAAATCAGAAAGTTGACATACTTTGAAAAGAGCTATTTTTATGATAAATATGTATTATTTAATTATCCATATATAATTATTATAGATCATAAAATCAATGTTACTAATCCCCAGGAAACCAAAAAAACCCAAGCAACTCCAACTAAAAGATAACCAAGATAGCAAAATAAAATATAGACTTAGGGAAATAAAAATCATACCACACATCTGCATAGAATAACTATAGATATGAAAATAAAGATACTATTTTATTTTTATTAAATAATTTTAATTTTTTTTAAATTTTAGTATGATTAAGCTGCAGTGTTATATTACTTTCAAGTGTACAATAAAATGATTCAACAATTCTAACATTACTCAGTGTTCATCATGATACATGTACTCTTAAATCCCTTCACCCATTTCACCCATCCCTCCATCCACCTCCCCTCCATCAACCACCAGTTTGTCTATAATTAAGTCTGTTTTTCAGTTTGTCTCTTTTTTCTTTGTTCATTTGTTTTATTTCTTAAGTTCCTCATATGAATGAAAGCATATGGTATTTGTCTTTCTCAGACTGACTTATTTCACTTAGTATTATACCTTCTAGATCCATCCATGCTGTTGCAAATGGCAAGATTTCATTCTTTTTTTTTTTTTTTTAGATTTTATTTATTTATTTGGTAGGGAGAGAGAGACAGTAAGAGAGGGAACACAAGCAGGGGGAGTAGGAGAGGGAGAAGCAGGCCTCCTGCTGAGCAGGGATCCTGATGGGGGCTCTATCCCAGGACCTTGGGATCATTACCTGAGCCAAAGGCAGATGCTTAACAACTGAGCCACCCAGTTGCCCCAAGATTTCATTCTTAATATGGCTGAGTAATATTCCATTTTGTGTGTGTGTGTGTATATATATTTTTTTTAATTTAAATTTATATATATATTATATATAAATAATTTTTTATATTTATATATATATTTTATATTTATATATATTTTTAAATTTATATATATTTATATATTTATATACCATTGTGTGTGTATATATTTTATTATATATATTTATTTATATATATTATATATAATATATATATATCTCACATCTTTATCTATTCAACTGATGGACACTTGGCTTCTTCTGTAATCTGGCTATTGTAAATAATGTTGCAATAAATATAAGGGTTCATATATATTTTTAAATTAATGTTTTTGCACTTTTTGGGTAAATACACAGTAGTAGAGTTGCCTGATCGTATATTCTAGATCATATATTCTAGATCTGGTAATTCTATTTTGATTTTTTGAGGAACCTCTAAACTGTTTTGCCACAATGACTGCACCAGTTTGTATTCCCACAAACAGTGCACTAGGGTTCCGTTTTGTCCATATCCTTGCTAACATTTGCTTTATTGTGTGTTTTTTATTTTAATCATCCTGGCAGGTGTGAGGGGATATCTCATTATGGTTTTGATTTGATTTGATAATTAGTAATGCTAAGCATCTTTTCACGCATCTGTTGCCCATATGTGTGTCTTTGGAGAAATGTTTATTTGTGGGCGCCTGGGTGGCTTAGTTGGTTAAATGTCTGCCTTTGGCTCAGGTCATGATCCCAGGATCGTGGGATGGAGTCCCACATGGGGCTCTCTGTATTAAAGAGGGTACGTGTGGTGGTGAACATTTAGGTCTTTAATCTGTTTTGAGTCTATTTTTGTGTATGGTCCAGTTTTATTCTTTTTCTTTTTTTTTCATATAGCTGTCTAGTTTTCCCAATGCCACTCCTTAAAGAGATTTTTTTCCCCAATGCATATGCTTGCCTTCTTTGCTGAATATTAATTGGCCATAAAAGGTGGGTTTATTTTGGGTCTCACTATTCTGTTGCATTGATCTATGTTTCTATTTTTGAGCCAGTACCATATGTTTTGATTACTACCCTAGGATTGTGATACCTTCGGCTCTGTTCTTCTTTTTCAGGGTTGCTTTGGCTATTTGGGGTCTTTTGTGGTTTCATACAAATTTTAGGATTATTTGTTCTAGTTCTCTGAAAATGCAGCTGGTAATTTGATAGGAACTGTATTAAATCTGTTGAATGCTTTAGGTAATATTGACATTTTAACAATATTTGTCGTCTGAATCCATACTTCCCATTTGTTTGTGTTATCTTTAGTTTCTTTCATTAGCATTTGATAGTTTTCAGGGTGCAGGTCTTTCACCTCCTAGTTAAGTTTATTCATAGGTATTTTATTATTTTTGGTGCAATTATAAATGGGATTGTTTTCTTAATTTCTCTTTCTGCTACTTCATTATTAGTGTATAGAAATGTAATGAATTTCTGTATATTGATTTTGTATCTTGAGACTTTACTTAATTCATTTATCAGTTCAAGTAGATTCTTGATGGAGTCCTTAGGGTTTTTTATATATATACTATCACGTTGTCTGCAAACAGAGAAAGTTTACTTCTTCCTTACCAAATTTGAATGCCTTTTATTTCTTTTTGTTGTCTGATTGTTGTGGCTAGATCTCCCAGTACTATGTTGGATAAAAGTGGTGAGAGTAGACATCCTTGTCTTGATCCCGGTCTTAACGGAAAAGTTCTCGGTTTTTCATGTTTGAATATGATGTTTTTCATGTAAAGTCTTCATTACATTCAGATATATTCCCTCTAATCCTACCTAGTTGAAACTTTTTATTATGAATGGATGTTCTATTTTGTTATATTTTGTCAAATATACTTTCTGCATATGTTGAAATGATCATAAGATTTTAATCTTTTCTCTTATTAATATGATGTATCATGTTGATTGGTATGTGAATATTGAACCACCCTTGCATCCCAGGAATAAATCCCACTTGATTGTGATAAAAGATTTTTTTTTAAAGATTTATTTATTTTAAGAGAGAAAGAGAAAGCAGGGAGTGGGACTCCTTGAGTGTGGAGCCCAACTTGGGGCTCAATCTCATAACCCTGAGATCACAACCTGAACCAAAACTAAGAGATGCTTAACTGACTGCACCACCCAGCTGCCCCAATTATGAACAATTTTTAAATGTGTTTTTGGATGCAGTTTGCTAGTATTTTTTTGCATCCATGTTCATCAGATATATATACCTGTAGTTATCATTTTTAGTGGAGTCTTTGCCTGGCTTTGGTAAGAGGGTAATGCAGGCTTCATAAAATGTATTTTGAAGTTTTCCTTTCTCTTCTGTTCTTTGGAATAGTTTGAGAATAGGTATTAACTCTTTAAATATTTGGTGGACTTCATCTGTGAAGCCATCTGATCCTGGACTTTTGTTTGTTGGGAGTTTTGCTTTTTCACTTTTTTGTGTGTGTTCAATTAGCTAGCATATAGTACATCATTAGTTTTTGATGTAGTGTTCAATGATTCATTAGTTGCATGTAACACCCGGTGTTCACCACCACACATACCCTCCTTAATACAGAGCGCCCAGTTACCACATCCCCACACCACCCTCCCTTCTGTAACTCTCAGTTTGGTTCCTGGAGTCCAGAATCTGATTCAAGTTCATTTCTACTAATTTTCTGTCAGATTTCCCATTTCTTCTTGATTCCGTTTTGGGAGGTTATATGTTTCTAGGAATTTATCCATTTCTTCTAGATTGCCTAATTTGTTGGCATTTAATTTTTCCCAATAGTTTCCTATAATCTTTTGTGTTTTTGTGCTGTCAGTTGTTAATTCTCCTTTTTCATTTCTGATTTTGTTTATTTGAGTTCCTCTCTCTCTCTTTGATGAGTCTGGTAGGTTTATCAATTTTGTTGATTTTTCACAGACCCAGCTACTAGTTTCATCCATCTGTTTTATTATTATCATTATTATTATTTTAGTTTCTATTTCATTTATTTCTGCTCTAATCTATATTATTTCCTTTCCTGCTGTTTTGGGTTTTCTTTGTTCTTTTTCTAGATCCTTTAGGTGTAAGGTTTTATAGTTTGAGATTTTTCTTGCTTCTTGATGTAGGCTTGTATTGCTATAACCTTCCCTGAGATGCAGCAACGTGGTTGGAAAAGGTGCATGGTATGATTTCAATCTTTTGAAATTTGTTGAAACTTCTTTTATGGCTTAATATGTGATTTCCTGGACAGTGTTCCATGTATACTTGAAAAGAACATGTACTCTGCCTTTTTAGAATGGGATGTTTTGAATATATCTTTTAGATCCAACTGGTCCAATGTTTCCTTCAAAGCCAATGTTTCCTTATTGACTTTCTGTTTGGGTGATTAATCCATTGATGTAAGTGGTAGTTAAATTCCCCTAGTAGTATTGTATTATTATTGATTTCTTCCTTTATGTTGGTTAATAGTTGCTTTATGTGTTTGGGTGTTCCCATGTTGGGTGCATAAATATTTACAATTGTTACATCTTCTTGTTGGATTGTTCCCTTTATGATTATGTAGTGCCCTTACAGTCTTAGTTTTAAAGTCTACTTACCTGATATATGTATTGCTATCCTGGCTTTCTTTTCATTTCATGTGCATTATGAATTCTTATCCATCACTTTACTTTCAGTCTGCTTGTGTCTTTAGATCTTTTCTTGGCAGCACTTTGTGGGTCTTTTTTTTTAAAGATTTTATTTATTTATTTGACAGACAGAGATCACGAGTAGGCAGAGAGACAGGCAGAGAGAGAGGGGAAAGCAGGCTCTCCACTGAGCAGAGAGCCTGGCATGTGGCTCAATCCCAGGACCCTGGGATCATGACTGAGCTGAAGGCAGAGGCTTTAACCCACTGAGCCAGCCAGGTGCCCCATGGGTCTTTCTTTTTTATCCATTCTGGTACTCTGTGTCTTTTTATTGGGGCATTTAGTCCATTTACATTCAAAGTAATTATTGGTATATATGTACTTATCACCATTTTGCTACTTGTTTTACAGTTGTTTTTGTAGTTCTCTGTTTATTTCTTCTCTCATTTCTCTTCTCTCTTCTCATTTTGCTGGCTTTCTTTTTTTTATATACTTGGATTCCTTTTTTTTGAATATCTATTAATCTATTTAATATCCAGGTTTTGATTTGTGATTACCATTAGATTTATATATAACATCTTGTGAGTATAACACTTTATATTAAGTTGATGATTGCTTATGTTTGAACCCATTCTGAAAGCACTAAATTTTTACTCCTTTTCCCCTAACATTTTAGGTATAAAATGTCATAGTTTACATCCTTTTATTTTGTGAATCCCTTGACTGTTCTTTATAGATATACTTAGTTTTCCTGCTTTTGTTCTTCCTACTTTTCTTACTCCTGCTACAGTCTTTCTTTTCCACTCCTATAATACCCTTCAACATTTCTTGTAGGGCTGGGTGAGTGGTCATGAACTCCTTTAGCTTTTATTTTGTCTAGTAAGTTCTATCTCTTGTGTTCTGGATGATAGCCTTGCTGGATAGATTAGCCTTGGTTGCAGGTTTTTCTCTTTCAGTACTTTGAATATATCATGCCGCTCCTTTCTGGCCTACAAAGTTACTGCTGAAAAATCAGGTGGTAGACTTCTGGGGTTTCCCTTGTATGTTACTGCTTTCTTTTCTCTTTTCTAAAAATTCTTTTTCTCACTACTTTTTGCTATTTTAATTACTACGTGTCTTGGTGTGGACCCTCCTTAACTTGATTTTATTGGAGGCTTTCTTTGCCTCTTGGGTCTGGATTTCTGTTTTCTTTCCCAGGTTAGGGAAGTTTCAGCTTTCAGATCTTCAAATGCATTTTCTGTCCCCTTTCCTCTCTTCTCTTTCTGGGGTCCCTATAATGTGAGTGTTGTTACCTTTGATGGTGTTGCTGAGTTTCCTTAATCTATTCTCTTTTGTCTATAATCTTTTTTTTCTCCTGTTCAGCTTAATTGCTCTCTATTACACTGTCCTCCAAGTGACTGATTCATTCATCTGCTTCCCCTAGGCTGTTTATTCCCTCTAGTATATTTTTAATTTCAGTTACTGAGTTCTTCATCTGTGATTGATTCTTTTTTATGTTTTCTATCTTTTTGTAGAGGATCTCATAGAGGTGAGATCTTCACTCTTTTCTCAAGTCCAGTGGAAATCTTTATAACCATTACTTTAAATTCTCAATAAGACATATTATTTGTCTCCATTTCATTTAGCTCTCCTGCCATGATTTTGTCTTATTCTTTCATTTGGGTCCTATCCTCTGTCTCCTTATTTTGTGTGACTCTTTGGGTCTGTTTCTATGTGTTAGGAAAGTTACCTCATCCCTGGCTTTTGCAAGTAATGGCCTTATGAAGAAGAGGTCCTGTGGTGCCCTGTAATGCAACGCTCCCTGTTCACCAAAACCTGGAGCATCAGAGGTATCTCTTTTGTGTTTTCTGTGCCCTACTTTTGTGGCTGAGCCACATTTGCCTTCAGTTAAGTCATCTCCAGTGGCTCTATTTGCCTGTTGTGGGCAGGGTTTGGTTTCTATAATGTCCTAGGCTGCCTTAAGCTTGAGTTGGATCAGACCAGGAATTTGCAAGAGATGTGATCCTACCAAACTTCAGGATACCCTCTCTACATTGTCCTATGGGAGGCTTTCACTGGTGGGTAGGCTTGAAGTCAGACCATATGTCTGTTCCCAGTCCACAGTTGGGGTCACAGCCAAACTGGTGCAAGTGATTGTATTCCCCTCTCCCTGGAGCAGGAGTTACTTTATTTTTTTTTTAAATCTATTTATTTGACAGAGAGAGAGATCACAAGTAGGCAGAGAGGCAGGCAGAGAAGCAGGCTCCCTGCTGAGCAAAGAGCCCGATGCAGGGCTCCATCCCAGGACCCTGGGACCATGACCCAAGCCGAAGGCAGAGGAGTTAACCCACTGAGCCACCCAGGTGCCCCCAGGAGTTACTTTAGAATGGTACTGGTCCCTGTTAGTTGCTTGCACAATGCCATGCTTCTGGCACCATTTTGGATGGACTCTTAACTGAGATCAAATTAGAGAGGGTGGGTCACTCTGTTAGCAAGCTAAATGGAGCATTTGTCCTGCGCTGGTTGCTACAAGTGCCCATATATCTAGGCTGGGGTCAGGGGAGGGAAATGGTGCCTGCCAGCTCTTTTGTTCTTGGAGAAGTCTCCTAAGGATCCCTGCCCCTCCAGCATAGTCTCTAACACTACAAAATAAATCTTCCCGTATACCCCAGCAGTTTTCAAACTGCCGCTTCTAAGCTGTATTGCAGTGGAGCTATTGGTTGTGCTCTCTTTAAGGGCAGGGGCTCCATTTCCTGTTGCCCTCTGCCTCTGTCAGAGCCTGGCCTGCTGATTTTTAAAGTCCCAGGTGCTAAGCTCCACTGATTCTAAAACTTTGTGATGTTAAACATTGTTGGTTTTCAAAGTCAGATATGGAATTCGTTTCCCAGTTTGGGTCACCTGTGCCTAGGGTGTCCATAGGGGTCTGCTCCCCTCCTCTGGTTGTGGTGACCCTCTCCCCCATGGACAGTCTCCTAGATTAACTTGGTTCCCAACTGTACATCTGCCCTTCCTACCATTTTGATGTGGCCTCTTCCCTGTGTTTAGCTGTGGAAAGTCTTTCTGCCAATCTCCAGGTCATTTTCTAGGTTATTTGCACGGATGTGGGTGTTATCTAGGTGTATCTGTAGAACAAGTTGAGTTTGGGATTCTCCTACTCTGCCATCTTCCCCAAAAGCCTAAGGATACTATTTTAAATATCAATATAGGAATTGACCTAACAAAGAATTTCCAAGGCCATTTGGGGGACAAATACAAAAATTTTTAGTGCATTAATTTTAAAATATGTACAGGAAGAACAGATTTCTGAATGTCAAAAGCATATTTAAAAGTAGAAAAATATGAAAAAAGTAGAAAAATATGACATGCTATAAACACATAACATTTAAAATATTTTAGGACAACTACAGGATAACAAATAGAACAGAAACTGAATATAGACTCTAGAAATAGATTAGTGTGTAAATGTATTAGGATCTCATTACCACTCAATGGAGAAAGGATGTGTTGCTTAGTAAGCGATGTTAGGAGGCTTGGCTCAGTATGTGAAGGAAAACAGATTTGGATTTAAAACTCACACAAAAAATAAATAAATTTAAAGTTAATTAAATTTAAAACTTTAAGTTTTAAAGTAAAATTTATAAAATAAAAAGAATAAATATGTAAATGTTTTTGTGACCTTGCAAATAGTTGACTTCTTAACACTGATAAAGTGCAAACATTACATGCAAAGTATTGATGGTTATGATTACATTAAAATTAATAATTTGTGGGGTGCCTGGGTGGCTCAGTGGGTTAAAGCCTCTGCCTTCAGCTCAGGTCATGATCTCAGGGTCCTGCGATGGAGCCCCACATCGGGCTCTCTGCTCAAGTGGGGAGCCTGCTTCCTCCTCTCTCTCTCTGCCTGCCTCTCTGCCTACTTGTGATCTCTGTCTGTCAAATAAATAAATAAAAATCTTTTTAAAAATTCAATAATTTGTGTTTAGTAAAAGACTACAGGGAAAAAGTTGGCAAGTGAGAAACATGGAAGATGTTTGCAATAACATTGCTGATAAAGGATTATAATATCTAGGAAATAAGGATGTGGAGAAAGGGGAACCCTCTTACACTGTTGGTGGGAATGCAAGTTGGTGCAGCCACTCTGGAAAACAGTGTGGAGGTTCCTCAAGAAGTTAAAAATAGAGCTTCCCTATGACCCTGCAGTTGCGCTACTGGGTATTTACCCCAAGGATACAGATGTGGTGAAAAGAAGGGCCATCTGTACCCCAATGTTTATAGCAGCAATGGCCACGGTCGCCAAACTGTGGAAAGAACCAAGATGCCCTTCAACAGACGAATGGATAAAGAAGATGTGGTCCATATACACTATGGAGTATTATGCCTCCATCAGAAAGGATGACTACCCGACTTT